>CM055832.1:14970758-14991365 GCA_029582265.1 Zoroaster sp. YZ-2022 | reverse complement strand
AACCAACCAATGTCTGTAATGCATCCATATTGAACAAGAATCACGAGATGTATAGAAACCCACAATGTAATCACGCAATGCTAGCCCATCCCGTGTGCACATTGTGTATACGCACTAATATGTGTACATGTACATGTAGGATTCAGCTTGATTCACAGCCTTGATTATTCTGTCACTTCCGGGTTTTATGTTTTCTTTACTTTGCTTCGAATCCGAGGCAAATATGGGGTGAGGGATATGCAAATTACCAGTATGAATAATGTAAGTTTCTCTGCAATTACGCCACAAATCAATGACTGTTGTCACTATGAACAACTTCACTCTGAAAATACCCTGAAAATCAGTTTTGCCTTGAAATAACAGTTCACTGTATTCACGCAATTTCACAGTGTCTCTATCTCTCAGATATTGTAATGTTCACGTGATTTCATGGCAAATTCACAGCGCTCTCGAGAATAAATGAGCTGCCCCAAAACTGTTCATGGCATTTTCATGGCATTTTCATTGCGAAGGAATTCAGAGTATTTCATAGCATTTTCACGGTGTTGTGTCATCATGAAATTGCCGTGAACTATTTATTTCACGGTAAAACAGATTTTCAGGGCATTTTCAGGGTAAAGTTATTCATAGTGTGTTTTGGTAACCCAAAACCGACGGGCGCGCGATGCCACCCCGCTGTGTCTTTAGCGTAGCGTGTCCATTCTAGGGCCAATCAGATACCGTTCGATTGTAGCCGCTCATTCTCATTACCATAACCGCAAAACCCGGAAGTTACAGAATAATCAAGGCTGCTCCTTCGGAGCACGGGCTGGACTCTCACGTGGGGCATTGCGTGTGCGCTAATATTACTACTGCGGGTTTTGTGCGTGCGACGGACCGCGGGTTTTGCTGTGTACATGGGTGGTCGGGTAGGCTACGGGTATGAGTTAGGCTATGGCCAAGGCGGCGATCGCACGCTGATATAAGCACAGCCTGAACTAACTCAAGGCTACAGTGAATATGGAAAGGGCCTTCATTTGATACATTTTGATACATTTTCGCTTACTGTGCACGTGTACATGTACGTATAAAGGCTGGCTAAAGTTGACATAAAACTTGACGATTGCAGCTAGCGGCGATCCGCCTGCAGTCTATCCATTCCTGAAGTGATACCCGGAGCAAAGCCAAGCGTGGCGGATGCCGGCGAACAGCATAAAATCGACGTGCAATATATTATAACGGCTCAGTCTTCTATTTTTACCGTGTATAAGTAGGTCGATTAATTAATTGAAAACACTCACATTTGGCCTGTGGCTATATACGCTTTTAGCTGCGGACACGGATAGCAGCATCTCAACAAAATTATGGTCGTATCATCTCTCCAAGAAGTTACCGGTACTAGTTAGTAAGTTTTGTTATAGGTTTGCTTCAAACGTCGAACTTTTGTTGTATCTAATTCAAATAATGACCCAAAAATTTACATTATTTGAATTAGACACGGCAGAAAGTCGACGCTTTAAAGCCAACTGACTCTCTGCCGTCAAGTCTGACAGGCAGGTCTTGCTGCTCTGGGACTCTTTTCAAGCATGAAGAGATGTTTTTGGTGATATGGGGTTTCCAAGCAGTGCTCCCATATCAAAGATGTGGTCTAACCAGTGTGAAGTATAATTTCTCTTCGATGGACTTTCAGGCCAGTCTCCGGTTAGCCCTTAGCAATCTTCTCTGAGGAACTGATTGATTACTATTTTAGTCAAACCACATTCTTGAAGACAATTTTCCTCCACGAATTTAGTTAATGGAGAGATGACTTCACAAGTTTAGCATAGCCTCATTATGGCAATTAATTGATTGCAGTTTTATATTATATTTCCGATTTTTCACAGAAGCTTCGGTGATAAAAAATATCCACATGGATGTGTCTCATAAAAGGTTGATAAAAAAGGATTAAAAATTACAGTGCAGAGTAAAAAATAAAGCCACCATCCAAGGTGAACAGCGCCTTCAGTTTGGTGTACTGTCATTATTGAGAAAAGTGGATTTTTTTGTATCAATTTCCAATGATGATTATAGCGGACACTTTTTTCAAATACTTCCCAAAATTAGTTAGTCTCACATTTCTGTTTGCAATCGTATAGTCTGTGGATCGGGTGCAAAGCAAGCTAGTCTGGTTTTTGACCCGATTCCTCCACGCTCTATAAATTGTTCCGTTTTCGTCTGAAGAAGGGTCGGGGTACCGTGTGGAAATTATAATCATCAATTATACCGTCGGATTCTACGCCAGTACGCATAGGCCTTGCGAAGTACGATGAGTCTTGGCAGCTGATCTGCCGATGGTTTTAACACAAGTGGGCAAGGAACAGTATGAAATCAAGCCTTTCTTCTGAAAATTTCAACTGACTGAACTAAAACCAAGAAAAATTCGGATAAATTAAAACTGAAGTAAAAAATGCAAATTAAATGCCAAAAAATCGGGGAGGGAGAAACTTATATTTTGTAGTCAATGACATCGCTAAAATAATGGCTAAAAATAATGGCTTAAAATAATGATATATATATATATATATATATATATATATAATGCTTAAATGTAGCGGTCTCATCTTTGAAGTAGAGTGCTCAATGCCCACATAGACAGAGCGTAATATACTTGTAGTAAAACTAGTGGAACGCTAAACAAACAAGCTTTGATACACAAGGCCCGCAAACAATAGGTAATTACCACGACTCATTGAGCGAGTAATCCCTGTACGTGCGCGTAGGCCTATATATAGGAGTAATCACTTGGCGACTATCAGTTGTCTGATGATCGGTGCATAACGCGTGAAACTCGGAGTTACAACTACCAGCGTTCCAATTAGTTTATACTACAAGTATATATATATATATATATAATACCGTTTTCACGGAAGTGACAAATCCGTAAAAAATCTCTTTTTTGTCAAATCTAGTTTTGTAGATATTTGAGATGTATTCATTGGCTGCCAATATTTCTGCTAAGTTTCAATGTTGAAACGTCATAGCTTTCGTAATTACGCTATTAATATACCCGGTGAACTCACTCAGCTAAGCTGTTTTCTCCGGTTTCACGAAGTGACGAATCGCCATTCGCCGTTTTATACATTGAAACACATATGCTGATTGGCAAAATGCCAAAGCGTGGGTATTGTTGGTTTTGCGTTTTCACGAAGTGACGAATCGTGTGACCTACTTACGTTTAGCTGTTTTCAATCGAAGTGGACAAATCGCTCAACACGTTGTTTAATATACAAAGCGCTCTGCACGCGCGGTCTTGAGCTTTTATGCGTTTTCACGAAGTGGTTGTACAAATATGTTTTGGAAAGTAATTCCCTATTAATTACTAAATCTCTCTTTGATAAAGATACCGACATTTCTCTTTTGTAATTAAAGTTATTAGCTTTAAGTAGGAAGCAAAAATCTAAAATAATTAATGCTGAAAAGTCTTTGAAAAACGATATCAAAAACAGTTCAACTTCATGTGCGATTATCTCAATACATGGATTTGCAGCTGTGTGTGGCTGTTTCGTCACTTCGTGAAAATGGTGACGATATATATATATATATATATATATATATATATATATATATATATATATATATATATATATATATATATATATATATATATATATATATATATATATATATATATCTCCATATAATCTTGGAAAACTTTTGCAAAAAAAGTCAGGTGAAACTGGCCAGGAATCGCCTCAGATTGGCAACCACAGAGCATCCTGAGAATTCAAAATTTTCCTGGGCCTCTTAAGCGGGCCCTGGACCCGACGTTGTAGCGGCTTCAGCAGCTTCGCGCTCGCATTTGTCCGGTGTTGGTGTGCCCTGTCTAAAAATTCCTGGATCCGCGCTCTGGAGGGGGCCTAATAGTTTAAGGTATCTCAAAGAAAAAAAGAAAATCACAGAATGGAACATCCCTTTTAAATTAGCATTGTATTTTACAGCATAGTTTAACTAAATTGTAACATTTGAACTGGAACTCTACTTATGTTGTAGGATTAGCTTAATTATCACAATATAGAACTCATATGATCTCTGGACTTGGAATACAAAAAGCTGTATTCAAAGTCCAAAATATCTCATGTTGAACCTCTATGCAGTATAGCCAAATCTAGCTGGCGGCCTCGTGTTTGTCACGCAGGACAGACTGGAAGGAGTGTGGGTGGGGTGAGTGGAAGACATTTTTCGACTGACCAGCTGTAGGGGCGGTAAAAATTGGAACACCTTCAAAATCGTTGGGACGAGGGGGAAGGAGGTGATTAATTTTTAAGGAGGGTAGGCCTGATAATTTTTGGGGGATAGGCTATAGGCGTAAGAAACTTTTGAGAGAGAGGGTGCAGGCGTGATAAAACTAGAAATTCATTGTTTAATATTTCTCAAGCCATACAGATACATATAGATCTGTATTGTTGGTTTTCTATCCCTAGTAGAGACGATAGACCACGACCTCACATGCTTTTTTAAAAAAAGCCCCTTCGAGGTCAAACTGCTGCTGGGCACAAAACTATAACTGCTCTTTTGAGATGTCAACAGAAAAATTGTTAGTTGATTTATTTTAAATTTTCAAATCTTATTCATCTGAAAATTCAAAAACTTCTGATGTTATGTGGAGAAGAACAAAGAGTACAGACTCGGCATACAAACACAAATACATTGTTCAAGCTGGAAATCACACTGGTTCTCTGAAGGTCACGCAAAGTGTAAACAAGTCACATGGTCTATACAATTCGAATCAGAGCATAAATAACAAATATATATATAAAACTTATGCAAACTTTGTATATTATAGCGAAATATGGCGAAACATGCATGTTTCTTGTTGAATCAGTTTAGCGTATATAAGGTGTTCGGCCGTCATGCGTATTACCGCTCCACGCATTGACAGGTAATTTCCACTAATGCATTAAAATACGAATTTGATTATCTAAATTGCCATATTACTCGCTGATGGCAATAGACTTTTAATTGATATACTGAATGACACTTGTAATAGATCCACTAAACCGCATAGGATGTTTGGCTTGCGTGCCGTATTCGTTAAGCATCATAGGAAAAAAAGCACGCCCACCAGCCGTTATTTTTAGCAATAGTATAAACTACGTGAATAAGGATGTTCTATGATGGAGGTGTGATTTTGTAAATGTATGACTATGGCATTGTTTGAATGTAATCACGTGTTTAATAAAGCCAATTAAATCACGTAGCCTACAGCGTGACGTAGGCCTATGCTGTGTGGTTGTTTCTGTGCTATTGTGCAACAAAACCATGTAGGCTATCTGGCCTGGGGAGGGCATGCAGTGAGTGCGTGTGCGTGCGTGCAGGCTAAGTAGCATAGTACTAGTAGTATTATGCGCGTGTATGGGCCGTGGTGAATTTGTGCCCAGGGCCTGTGCCTCATGATGATCCGTCCATGTTCAACCCCATCCCTTAATGTTTTTTCTATCCCCAGAATAATTTGCCTTTTTAATAAATAATAGATAATTTAATAGAAAAGTAAACAGATTTGCACATTCGGCAAAAAACAGAAACCAGTAAATTTCCCAATATAAAGTTTTACTTGAGGAGTTGACAATCCACGTTAGAATGAGAACAAAACAACTTGTATTCTGTGCCTTGTCACTATTTCCTTATAAACGACACAACGTAGTACAAGCTTAAACTATCAGTCGGTTTCTGTATATATCTCTTGATTCTCAAACAACGTTTGCAGTTTCATAAATATTTTGCCAAAAGTGTATACCGGCTTTAACGATTTAACTTGTTACGTAACTAGGTGGGTTCAGTAGGGGACACTTTGGAATCAGGATTTACAGGGGGCACTGAGGGCACTTTTTCACTGGCGATTTTTCCCCAGGAATCCAAACTCTGGGCAGGGGAATATACAGGGGAAGCAGGCCTTTGGGTGTGGGAGGGGAACGCCCATGCAAAGTTACGCCACTGAATTGAACCACACCATTATGATTTTTCAATATCATTGACCATGAATTTATATCAGAAGTCTAATTACTATAGGTAATAGACTTCTGCTTATATTTATATGACTAAATGTGATTTCAAGATAACATCTTTGCTGGTATACGCCAATTCATAACAGTCGGAAATATCATTGGAGACCATAACACTACAGATAGCTCCATGAACTTACATGTATGCTATTACATATACTGCATGTACATGTTAAATTGCATGCGCGGCTACTACTGTAAAGTAAAGTTACAAATAATAAATAATGTAGACTTGTAATTATGGCGCACGTGTCCACCAAACTGGTGCTCAAGGCGCATTACATTATTACCCCTGCTCATCAGGCTCATAAATCATTCCTGAAACCATCTCAGCTCCCTGGGGAGTATACAGCTCAATTACGCTATTTCAGCGCATATGGCCTAATCAAACACATTAACCAACTCTGCCCTCACAGGTACCCATTTACCCCTGTAGAGAGAGACAATTATGGTAAAGTGTCTTGCTCAAGGACACAAGCACCATGGTTGCGGTTGGGATTCGAACCCACACTCTGACAACTCAGCCATCAGAACACAAATCCGATGCACTAAACCGCTCGACCATGGCACTCCACATTATATTAATGATGATTAACAGCCGTATATTGAAATTACCTAGCTGTTTTTCCGTTTTGACTATAAATTGTTGCATCTGTATTATTTTGTTGTTTGAATATTTATTTATGTACGAGTATTTATCAAATATATCTTAATTTGTCCCAAGTTTGGATTAATGCGACAGAGATGAATGAAATAGGTTTTGCTCGAATGTTCACCATCATCTGATGATGTATTAATATATAGTAGTACTACTGGTACTAGTCCAAACACAGGAACACACACACACACACACACATAACTATATTAGCTCCAGAAGTTCATCTTTTTCCATTAAAAATAGAAAATATCTAACAACTGCAATCTGCATCTGCGGTGAAAGCAATTTTAGTGTTAAGATTGAGGGTGGTAGGGAGCATTGGCATCCGGGCCAAAGGTCACAGGTAGACAAATCAAGTCATGGTTATTCATTGTAGTTACAGTGGCCTTAAATTTATCTTTTCAAAATTTGTAGTACACTATTTCTATTTGGGGTGGAGGTTGTAGGGGAGTTGAAGTATCAGGGGCAGGTACCGTCAGTGTAAACTGCAAACGGGATGAGGGACATATACATGCTTATTCTTACTGAGACAGTAGGTGCATACACCAGTTTGACTGATTTCTAGTTACTTTTGATGATAAAAGAAGGAGGCACATTCCCCTTTGAGTCCCCTTGCCGTGGATTGTCTTCTTAAAGGGGCAGTATCGTCATGATCAGAGCAGACTTTCGACAGGGCATAAAATCAATGTCCTATAGATTAACACAGTGACTGAAAATTAATGGCCCATTTATGCAGCAGCAACAGTATTATGACCTTATCATGTGAGGTATTATGGTAGTCACTGAGTTAATCTAAAACTATACAGCGCTACAATTCCATGCCCTGTTGATCGTGACGATACTGCCCTTTAAGGGGAAGACCTTCCACCCTTCAACTGACAACACCACTGTATATCAGAATAATTAAAACACCATCTTCCATGATATAGGAAAACTATTTGTTTCAATAAATGTGATGCCATATTGCACAATATTTTGCTTAATATAACAGTTTATTGTATTAGGTACCCATTCAAAGCCTTAGAGAAAATATATCTTATCTGATTAAAAGGTTTGGCACAATACGAACTCGTCGTCGTGATGGTAGATTGATATATTATTATGTGACATTTCTTGTGTTTCGCGTCAATTGGAGAAATTTTTATTTTGTCGCTGTTTCTCGTCAATTCAATATCACTGATCATTCTAACGATGACGTCACTTCAAAAAGTATCACTGAGGTACACGGCTCTGAAATAATCATATTAAAGATGTAATTTATTCAGATTTCCAACAGTGAAAGAAATATAGGCCTACCCTTATTTTAAGGAGAACACGTATGTTTGAGTTTAAAATTCAGCAAAGCTTTAAACAAGCTAATTAAATTATACAATTGTCACCCGATAAATATAACATTAATTGTTGAATTTTGAGTTGCTTTTAGATGCTGATTATACATTTTTACTTCAATCAAAAATTTAATATCGACTAATAATTGATAGTACATCAGAGGACAGTTGCTTAATGAGCAGAAATAGAAATCTATGACTATTACAGCAATTCACCGAAATGTGAGTTTTATCCAAATGCTATATCATAATGACGTTTTATCACTGGTGTTTGGTGTTTCGTTAAACTCAAAGAGAAGGTATAATATGATTACAGTTTTAATGTGTATGCATTTCAGATATAAGTTCATCTCTTAAACCATCTTTGAAATCAACGGGAAAGGTGGAACGAGAAACCATGGGTTACTTGGTTTCATCGTTGTAACTCATGTTGCTGATTCTGTGTTGTCATGGCACAATCAGGTGTTGTGAGTAAACCACTTCGCTAAATAGTTTTCGTGGTGGAAAATAATGTTTATGTTACGCACAACCCACTGTTTTTGCCCAAGTTGTTATAACTTTAGGATAAAAAACACGTGACTCGGTATAAATTACCAGTTGCTTTGGAGATTTATAAAATTTATGTATCACTTTATCGAGATTTCTGGCTTCTGACAATTTGTTTGTATTCGGTGATCATTGTTGTGTTTGAAAGTCCAGACTCGCATCAAATTACGTCAAGAATAAGGAAGCAATGGAATGTCTAATTTTGAGTCCAGTAAAAATAACTTGTGTCACAAAATTGAATTATAAAGTTACCAGCAGGCGGTAGTAACTGTTTATAGCCTAGTTGAATAGTGTACATATAAGTTACTTGATGTAAGTATAATGATGATGGTATGAAACATCTATTGACACAGTTTTGTCTGTGGTGATTTTATTTAAAGGAAAGTACAACATTGAATCAAGATAAATAACAAACCCGTGAAAGTTTCTGTTTACGTTATTTCAGTAACAAAACATAGTGAAAATGCATTCAGTTTGTCCTGTTAATATCTCTAACATTCAATTTAGGAAAGAGTACTCTTTCCTAATTTGAACTTAAAATATTTCTAAAAACTTCCTCGACTGATTTCATGTCTTTAAATGTGGTAAGCCATGAACGAGGCCACAATCCATTATTCGGCCCAGGGCCAGTGTTTTCCCATGACAATCCGGCAGTGGTCACAGAGGGCGCCTTCGCATTGTGACGTGCATGCGTGCAGCGCATTATCTTTACTTTACCGAATCGCGAACACGGCGCGTACTGACCCGAGTGTCACGGTTCAGTTATCTGGCGTGCTCAGCTATCCGGATGACAATATGGTAATTACGTCACAGCGCGCACAGCGTGAAAGCAGTCCATTTTAGTGCCGTGCTGAGTTGTGTACGTGTATACGTACGTATGTGTACGTACATTACAAAGCTGAACTGTCATGGCGGCCTCCACGAGCAGTGACTACAGCGTGCCTGGTACGTCATCCGGATAGCTGAGCACGCCGGATGCTGAGACTGAAGACAGCGTGTTGAATGCCTTGCGTCATTCGGATATGAGCACGCCGGATAACTGAGACCGTGACACCGGTGTCACGGTCAGTTATCCGGCGTGCCCAGCTATCCGGATGACGTAGCTGCATTTCAGCACGCTGTAGTCACGGTCTCAGCTATCGATATCCGGCGCTCAGCTATCCGGATGACGTAGCCGGGCATTTCAGCACGCTGTAGTCACCGCTCGTGGAGGCCGCCATGACAGTTCCAGCAAGGTATGTACGGCCGCATACGTACGTACATGCACGACTCAGCACGGCACTAAAATGGACTACTTTCGTACGCTGTGCGCAGACATAGCATGACGTAATTTACCATAATTATTTGGTCATCCGGATAGCTGAGCACGCCGCGCCGGATAGCTGAGACCGTGACCCCCCTGAAGCTTTTGTGTTGAAACTATGTACTTGCGGTGGCATGTTTTTACAAGGTGGTTCAAACTTCAATCTTCTCAGTCATGTAGTCCGTACGAAGTTGCACTTGTGCCTCTTAGATCACAGTTTTAAAGGAAACTTACTTGGTGTAAAGTTCATGAAGGTATCAAAATCTGACTGAGGTGTTCCCCATTTTAAATAAAATATTATTTCGCAACAAATAGTGTCAACCGGAGATGTAAATTCCACGTTTGAATGAATACGAAACTTGACAGGTTGGTTTTCCGCCAATTTATACACACCTGTAGATTCTAAAGTATGCATATGTAGGCCTATTTAAATATATTTTAGCAAAAGTGTATATTGACTTTAAGTATGAATGCAGATAGTCAACATTTTAACCCTATCTCGCTATCAAACCTGGGCTGTTTTTTCCGTGTTCTCAACCCAGACTCGTGCCCATTGGCCATGTATTTTCTGTAGGCGGCCTTCAAATTCAAGTAGAATGTCATATCCGACCGCCACTTTTTCTCATTAAATATAACCAATAATGTAATCTTACCTACCTAGTAAGGTGGAGAACATATGGATGATGATGGACATATGCTTCAAATTATTCCAGGATATTTATTTCATGAAAAATCAGGCATTTTTGGTATACGATGACTTCCTCAGTCATGTCAGTCTGATCTTGTCAACTCCCCCATAAGTGACCAACACGGTCATTGTACATGCGCAGTGGCAACTATAAGTATAGGATCCTTCTATTTTGTGAAGGGGAGGATTTTTTTAAGAAGGGAAATCAAGTCCGAAAATCATCACAAAGTAGATTTTAAAGTTAGTTTTCGCTTGTACTCCCAAAAAATCGATGGAATCATTTTTAACTGGTTATTAGTGGTTGTAAAAAATTCCAAAACCCTTAAAAGTGGCGGTCGGATACGACATTCTTTCCCTTTTATGAAACCAAATCTAATGCCTTATATTACATAGAGCTTCACCTGGTTAGCCAGTCTTTAAGAACTCCAATAATATTATGTCAATCTGTCCAACATGTCCAAGCAGTAGCACGTTATACAAAAGTCAAACACTCTGAACATTCCCAGGTCAGTTGACCCAAAGAAAGGGTCCACATCCATGTTTGGGTCAGACTGACCCGTACAATTGGTCAATGAGAATCAGATTCCAGGTTACTATAATCTCTGCAATGGTTCTGGCAGCTGAAGATCCTTGTAAGGATCTAAGACTGTTCACTGCTTGCAATATTCAGAATTCAGCACGCAATGAATTATTGAGTTGGGTTTTGGAAAAAGTTGTAAACAAACGCAACCCCATAATTCATTGCACGCAATTCCGATAAGGCTTATACATGTCAATATCACATTCATTGTTTATAAGTGATTTTGTGTCGTTCTTTGTCACTTAAGGTAAATGTGGTTTGCATCAGTACTACGTTTCGTCTGGGAACTATTCATATATAAAGTTCTCCAGGTTACCCGCTCAATCTACCCTACTGATATCAACTGTGATTGGGAGATCAGTAAACCGTGGATTCACAGATATTGGTGAGGGTTCTGTAGTTTTGAAACCGAAGAAGATTACGGTTGCAAGGTAGAGTTTGAAGGAAGTACTCTAAATGGAGGTGGATAGACAGCTTCCAACTTCATGGAACCAGCAAAAGTACGAACCATTGTGTTCAATTCCACATCAGTGTTTGTCAAGTTCACATCTGATTCCCTCGGTTTGTTGTAGTGCTGGATCACTTTCACCTGCAGCTTTTGGGCAACTTCTCAAGCTACAAGTAAGGGTATACTACACTCATATACTTAAAATACTTATCACTTGGCAAACATTGTAAAATAGTAAAGAGTCCCTGCCCCCATTTTTAAAATTAAAAATAATAAAAAATCAATGTCTGCACTAAATCAACGTCTGCACTAGCAAAATCAACGCTCTGCACTAGTAAGCAGTGAGGTCGTGGTTCGAATCCTGCCCGAGTCGTCTGTGTAGTTTTTTCACAGACACCGGAAAGCACTGAGCACACAGTGCCTATACACACGTCGGTGGTAGGGCAAAATTAAATCAATTGTTTATCTCCCGACGCAAGAATTTTCACCAATCTATAAAATCAATGTTATTGAAATAACCTTGTTTATCCTAATACAAATTTGTTATTAAACACCAACAGGGGGAAATCTGGGTCAATTGGACAAATAACAACCTCACCACCAACAGCAGGGGTGTTTCTTTTGAATGCACTCCAGTTGGTCATAATATTATTTTTATCACAGAAAGAGATCATAATAACGGATCGAAACAAAGGATTACAAAGTCACCATAAAAATTGTCATGTAAAACGTAGTCATTACTTCCACATTAATTTTCAATTCAAATGCAATGTGTAATTTAATCAGACAAAGGTTCATTCATTTCATTTTTGAATCATTTTGCTTTTAAATATTAATGGGTTTGAACAGACGAATTGTCGTCCTGATGCCAGCCTTTTCGGATTGTGGTGATGGTTCGGGGTATCACCCGACGCTCAGATGCGATGGTGTTAGAGACTGTCAGATCTATGTGATCGATGAGGAAGAATGGTGGTAAGCAATGAACCCGAGTACAATCCATCCTTCGGCCGCCCTCTTGGGAATTCAGTGATCCCAGGGCTCAGTAAGTTTTTCCCATGATACTCCGGCTTTACTTAAATATTGTAACTTGTAGTTATGGCGCAAGTTTTACAAGGTCGTTCAATCGTCTCAGTCATGTAGTCCATTGTTGCTTATGTGTCTCTCGGATCACAGTTTTACAAGGTCGTTCAATCGTCTCAGTCATGTAGTCCATTGTTGCTTATGTGTCTCTTGGATCACAGTTTTACAAGGTCGTTCAATCATCTCAGTCATGTAGTCCATAGTTGCTTATGTGTCTCTCGGATCACAGTTTTGCCTACTGAAGGTCGTTTTTAATCATCCCCAGTAGATGTAGTCCATGTTGCTTATGTGTCTCTTTGGATCACAGTTTTACAAGGTCGTTCAATCGTCTCAGTCAAGGGTAGTCCATTGTTGCGGCCAGGTGTCTCTCGGATCACAGTTTACAAGGTCGTTCAACTGTGCCTCAGTCATGTAGTCCATTGTTGCTTATGTGTCTCTCGGATCACAGTTTTCTTACAAGGTCGTTCAATCGTCCTCAGTCATGTAGTCCATTGTTGCTTATGTGTCTCGGATCACAGTTTTTAAGGTCGTTCAATCGTCTCAGTCATGTAGTCCATTGTTGCTTATGTGTCTCTCCTCGGATCACAGTTTTACTAAGGTCGTTCAATCGCTCTCAGTCATGTAGTCCATTGTTGCTTTGCGTAACTTCGGATCAGGTAGTTTTACAAAGGTCGTTCAATCGTCTCAGTCATGTAGTCCGCATTGGTTGCTTATGTGTCTCTTGGATCACAGTTTTACAAGGTCGTTCAATCGTCTCGCAGTCATGTAGTCCATTGTTGCTTATGTGTCTCTTGATCACAGTTTTACAAGGTCGTTCAATCGTCTCAGTCATGTAGTCCATAGTTGCTTATGTGTCTCTTGGATCACAGTTTTACAAGGTCGTTCAATCGTCTCAGTCATGTGGTAGTCCATTGTTGCTTATGTGTGTCTCGGATCACAGCCTGGCACGCCTAACTGCTCTGGCCGCGGGGAACTATAGTTGCTTGCGTGTCTCTTGACGTTTACAAGGTCGTCCAATCGTCTCAGTCATGTAGTCCATAGTTAGCTTATGTGTCTCTTTGGACTCACAGTTTTGCTAAGGTCGTTCAATGCGTCTCAGTGATGTAGTCCATAGTTGCTTATGTGTTCCTGACTTGGACTCACAGTTTTACACAGGTCGCCTTCAATCGTCTCAGTGCATAGTCCATTGTTGCTTATGTCTCTCGGATCACAGTTTCATGCAAGGTCGTTCAATCGTCTCAGTCATGTAGTCCATAGTTGCTTATGTGTCTCTTGGATCACAGCGTTTTATGTTCAAGGTCGTTCAATCGCCCCTCAGTGATGTAGTCCATAGTTGCTTTGGTGTGTCTCTTGGATCACAGTTTTACAAGGTCGTCGTCAATCGTCTCAGTCATGTAGTCCATAGTTGCTTATGTGTCTCTTTGGATCACAGTTTTACAAAGGCTCGTCACCAATCATCTTCAGTCATGTAGTCCATTGTTGCTATGTGTCTCTTGGACTCACAGTTTTACAAGGTCGTTCAATCGTCTCAGTCTATGTAGTCCATTGTTGCTATGTGTTCTCTCGGATCACAGTTTTACAAGGTCGTTCAATCGTCTCAGTCATGTAAACCATTGTTGCTTATGTGTCTCCTTGGATCACAGTTTTACAAAGGTCGTTCAATCATCTCAGTCATGTAGTCCATAGTTGCTATGTGTCTCTTTGGATCACAGTTTTACAAGGTCGTTCAATCATCTCAGCTGATGTAGTCTGGCAGAAGTTGCTTATGTGTCTCTTGATCACGAAGTTTTACAAGGTCGTTCAATCATCTCAGTGGATGTAGTCCATTGTTGCTTATGTGTCTCTCGATCACAGTTTTACAAGGTCGTTCAATCGTCTCAGTCAAGTGTAGTCCATTGTTGCTTGCGTGTCTCTTGGATCACAGTTTTACAAGGTCGTTCAATCGTCTCAGTCATGTAGTCCGTTGTTGCTTATGTGTCTCTTGGATCACAGTTTTACAAGGTCGTTCAATCATCTCTGTGATGTAGTCCATAGTTGCTTATGTGCTCTCGGATCACAGTTTTACAAGGTCGTTCAATCATCTCAGTCATGTAGTCCATTGTTGCTTATGTGTCTCTCGGATCACAGTTTTACAAGGTCGTTCAATCGTCTCAGTCATGTAGTCCATTGTTGCTTATGTGTCTCTTTGATCACAGTTTTACAAGGTCGCTCAATCGTCTCAGTCATGTAGTCCGTTGTTGCTTATGTGTCTCTGGATCACAGTTTTACAAGGTCGTTCAATCATCTCAGTCATGTAGTCCATTGTTGCTTATGTCTCTTTTTGATCACAGTTTTGCAAGGTCGTTCAATCGTCTCAGTCAAGGTGGTAGTCCGTTGTCGTTTGTGTGTCTCTTTGGATCACAGTTTTACAAGGTCGTTCAATCGTCCTTCAGTCATGTAGTCCATTGTTGCTTATGTGTCTCTCTCGGATCACAGTTTTAAAAGAAACTTACTTCCAAGTAAGATGTAAAGTCTATGATGGTATCAAACATCCCTAAATCCGTTCCTTTCAGAGATGCTACCATGTTAGTGCTATTAATCAAATTATATAATCACATATTCAGCAGAATTCTTATAAAAAATAAATACTTGGATGTAATGGTAGCTATATCGGATTCCCCATAATGCATTGGACGGAAGTGGTCACATTGCTCAATTTTGTCTAGCGTTTAGTTAATGCCCATAAGTGTTGATATTCTGAGGGACTTTACCAGTCCATTCTGTCGTCTTATGTTTTTTTTTGCCATATTTCTCTTCCCATTTGGTTTGAGAAATGGCATAAGGCAAGTAATTTTAATGGTATTACTTAACCAGTTCGCTTCGGAGGCAGTGTACATATCAATACACGCAATTTTTTTTAGTACAGCAGATCGGAGAGCGTCTAAACACGCATTCTGATTTTTGTGTGTGTTACCGGGAGACTTGTCAACATGCCACACGTGGCGGCTGACTTGTATACACGCAATCGTTTCTCGAGTCCATGGGGTCACGGTTCAGTGGCCCCGGACAAAAGGCACTGCAAACAATGGAAACGAGTTCACTCTTTTGTTGATTTTTGCGTAATCTCTTTATCCAAGACCTGTTCCTTTGACGTACCAGCCAAGAATTCGTAAAGACGGATTTATATCCATTGTTTACGAGGCCTTTCCTCTCTCTCCGGGTATGCAGTCTGTTCGACCGGGCGCTTGTCGCCACAGGCCGTTGCATCGGAGCTTGCCAACAGTCTAATTCAAAGGAACAAACACAACCGTAACTAAAAACTAGCCATTTAATTCTCGAAATGTCAATGAGTAAAGCTGTTTATTTGGGGTGTCCGGACCAGTTTCATTGACAAAAAAAAATTATTAATGGCTAGAAATTTTTCAGATTTTTCACTGAAAAAATAACCGCACGGGGACCGGAAAATATTATATATATCTCTGACGTGAACTGGTTATTAAATATAGACAAGCCCAACATTATTCTTACAGTGATTGGTTTAAATAAATTGGCATACATAAGTTATTCATTTAGCTGGAGGTTTAATAACAATAATAATATAATGTGTGGACTTATATAGCGTACGTATCCACCAACCGAGTGGTGCTCAAGGTTTATGAATAATTCAGTAGTAGTGTCCCTTGAACAGAATGGTAATGGCACTTCAGCTTTGCTACTTACGATCGTGTACGTGGTTTTGTTTCGGGTGTTGTGTTGTGTTCCAGGTTGCCGTGTGTGCTTTGACTAAAGACTAAATCTTGTCCAGTTCAAGGTTTAGAAGATGAAAACAAATCTAAAAACATATTAACCCCTAACATCCTAGGTGATTCATTTGGGGTCCAGTTCATCGTACCACAAAATACCACTCAATTTTCATAGACCCAGTGTAGTAAAAAGTACACTGTACTACAAAAATACTACTCAATTCTCATAGACCAGTGTAGTAAAAGTACACTGTCTGACTGTACTACAAAATACTACTCAATTCTCATAGACCAGTGTAGTAAAAGTACACTGTACTACAAAATACTACTCAATTCTCATAGACCAGTGTAGTAAAGTAACTGTACTCAAAATACTACTCAATTCTCATACACCAGTGTAGTAAAGTACTCCATACTGCAGTTTACTCAAGTATTATTTTGTAGTTTTCAGTGAGTTTAGGGTTAAATGGATTACAGCATCATCACAAATTTTGCATAGCAAAACTGCGATGCAAAAAATTAATTTGCAGAGCAAAATCATTTTTTGTATAGCAATCTGTGAATTTTGTGTAGCAAATTTAAAATGCTTAAAAAGGCTTTACTGTCGTCGTTCATAATATGAATGTCCAAATTTTACCAGAAATAATCATCTTTAGTGTCCGGAAATTGAGCCACAGGTGTTAGCAAAATTCATGTGTTTTTCTTCTCGCCAATTACTTCATTATTTTCACCAAATTGCAGTCATTCATGTCCTCCTTCCATTTCTTTTTGTTTACATTGTTATGTCGATCGCTAAAATGGAGGCAATATCACGAAAACAAATTACTGACACTGACATGTTCAGTTGCTTTTCAAAGTGAATTTGCTGAGTGTAAAGTTACTTTGTGGTATGATCAAGCTTGATTTTGATGATTAAAATTCGTCTGGAAAATGAGTGTCTCACCGTGGTTGAAAGTGCAATCATTGTGCCAAATTATTATAAATCTCACCACTACATGCATAAATGAATGCTCATTTTGTTAAATGTTCAAAACTTTTATTATAAAACGAAGTTGTAACTTTCTAGAGTTCCTTTCAATATGGCCGTAGTGATCGTATGAAAGGCGCACTGTGAACTGAACATGGAGTGTCGTGGCCGACGGTCTAGCGCACCGAACTCAAGTTCTGGTGTTGCCAGCACAGGGTGTGGGTTCGAGCCCCGGTCGTGATACTTGTGTCCTTGAGCAAGGTACTTATAATTGCTTCGTCCTTCGGATGGGACGTAAACCGTAGGTCCCGTGTGTTGTCAGGGGTTTCAAAACAAGCCGGCAACCGGCGAATTTGACCGCTACTCAGCGCCGCGCGGCTACTTTGGGGGAATGGAAAAACAATTGCAGGAGAAAAAAGTTATAATTCGTAATAATAATGATAATTTCATCAACTTAAAATATGTTAAACACAAAAAATTATATTTGGAGAATTAAAACAGTTATTTAGTTTGTCAAGAATAATGTGATTCTTTCATGATCGCTAACCCATGCGATCTCGCAATGAAAAACACATTCCCTCGATCTTGTTGACAAGTCTTGTGTTCCTTATTCACGATACATCGCCAACAGAGGGCGCTTTCACAGCTCGCCAACAGAGGGCGCTTTCACAAATCGCCTCACTTGTATTCTGGTTCCCTGACCAAAATTGCCTAAAAATCTGAATAAAATCGACAGAGAACAGTCAGAGATTTTGGGGTCTGGGAACCAGACTAGTTGAAACTTTCGGAAGACGTGGTGTTTATGTTTACTTTCTTCTGGGCTTCACGTGGTCCGTGTTTACGTTTATTTATGTGAGGATTTTGCGTGCGTGATGGCGTCAAACGCCAGTCACAGTCACTCTGAGTTTTTCGCAAAGAAAAGCAAGAATAGTGAAGGTAGTTGGAGTGTTTTCGTTTTATTATGAAAATGTAAATGTCAATCAACAACGCTAAAATTAAAAAGCAGTGGGCATGACGAGTAAATCATTCCTTCCTCCATGGTTAGATCAAATGTGATCAGTGTACTGTAATTCAGGAGGGTTTAGTGTACGTGTACTTAACGTGTTAAACATGAATTACGTTAGGAACTTTGGGGAAACTTTTGGAAATCCAGATTTTATTAATAAAGATTGCTCATTATAATCACAGCCGTTTTTTGGTTTTTTTTTAAACAAATATTATCAACTTATTATTTTATTATTAATTTTTTTAATTTTTAAGTCCTACTTTTATTTCTATTTTATTTTAATTTCATTTCAATTCAATCATTCTAAAACGTACTTGACATGACCTACAATGTTATGTATTCTACTACACGCAAGAGAGTCAACAAAAATATGAAATAGTTTAATTGTCCATAGTTGAAGATGTCAGTGATTTATCTCTATTGTTCAGTTTAAAAGTAAATTGTTTATTGGCAGATGTTATTCGGACACAACTGAAATATATTATGTTTCTATTAAACAATTGTAGTTTAAACCTTAAATGATCTCAACTCCACCTGTCAAATGATTGATAGATTAATTTTACTTTGTACCAAATGATTTATACTAACATACCTTTAACATAATAATTATCAATAAGAAAACTGAAAAATAAAATCCTGAGCATTCAGTAAAAGTAAAACATGAATTGACTAATTCTTTTCAAAGTGTAACATTTTCAAATAATTGGATGTCCTTCCTGCCCCAGCCCTGAAAAAATGATGTGCAGGAATAACACAGAAACATCAATAAAACCTAAAGCATGAACCATAGACTAGAACCTGACCATTTTGAAATGCTGCACCATCATTTACCCTATGGTCTTATACTTACTGACATCACTACATGTTTATATTACATTTTATATTAACTTACAACAAATAATTCATAACCAAATTAGGTTTTTCATATCTTTAAAAGGGTGAAAACTCTGATCAAATTAATTCACTTCTACCTGGAAAACAGGTACCAGGAATGCATCAGAGACCACCAGAGAGCATCTAAAAGCCAGAGCTTCCAGGGCCATAAGCGGGCCCTGGATCCCAGCACAATTTTTTATTTCACTGCCGCCTACTTCAAGAAAACTGCCGGTTACTTTGAATCTTATTGAAACCCTGGTTGTATAATGCACGTAAAGTGGATTGTCGTGCGGTCTAGCGCACTGAACTCAAGTTCTGGTGTTGCCAGCAGCAGAGTGTGGATTCGAGCCCCGGCCGTGACACCTGTGTCCTTGAGCAAGACACTTAACCATATTGCTTCTCCACCCAGGGGTTAAATGGGTACCTGTGAAGGCAGAGATGGTTTGCTCATATGCGCTAAATGGCAGCAATTGAGCTGTATACTCCCAGGAGCTGAGATGGTTTCAGTCATGATTTATCAGCCTTATGAGCCTTATGAGCAGGGATAACATAATGCGCCTTGAGCACCACTTAGTTGGTGGATACGTGCGCTATATAAATCTATACTATTATTATTATTATGGTACTATTATTGTATAGAGGGTGGCTCAATTGCTCAATGTTCCAACCCCAAACTCAGCAGAAGAAAAAATAAACAATGCGAAATGAAACGAGCCCAGTCTGGACGGATCCCTTGATATTTTGGTCGGAAATATACATGTAAAGGTTATTTCAGTAAAGGTTTGCGAATATGATTTCAAAAATAAAACCACAATAGTGAAAAAATCTGTCGCATATGTCAAAATCTGTGATGTATTGTTTGAAATTCCATCATTGTCAAATTACGTCGCATTTTGTGATGCGATTCAGGGAAATCGTTCATGCAATCCAGTGTTTACCACTAAATTGTAAATTCAGTTGGACCTGTTCAAAATAATTGGTTGCCATGCCAACCATGAATACCTTATCGTTCATTTTTATTTTGAGGGGTTATAAAGAATAATTTGAGAGTTTGAGCGTGATCAATGTATTCTGAAATATACAAAAATATCATAGGTGGGGCACAAATGGTCCTCTCTATTGACTTGATTTTTACAAGGTTCTTCTTTCTTATTCTTCTGATCCAGGATATGCAGATTACCGGTGTCCTGATGTCTGTAAATGGGATTGCTTATGGTTATACCTTTGTCAGTTGCAAGGATGGTTGGAACCAATCAACTGTCAAATGACATCATGAAAAGAACGAATATGATGTAAGTACATGGAGTTGGATGAGGAGAAATACAAATATAATTCAATTACATTATGAAACAAACAAAAGATTTGAAATAGTTTCATGTCTCTTTGTT
>CM055832.1:14927888-14970258 GCA_029582265.1 Zoroaster sp. YZ-2022 | reverse complement strand
ATTCGTTCTGTTCATGATGTCACTGACAGTTGATTGGTTCCAACCATCCTTGCAACTGACAAAGGTATAACCATAAGCAATCCCACATTTACAGACATCAGGACACCGGTAATCTGCATATCCTGGATCAAGAAGAATAAGAAAGAAGAACCTTGTAAAAATCAAGTCAATAGAGAGGGGACACATTTGTGCCCCCACACCCTATGATATTTTTGTATATTTCCAGAATACATTGATCACGCTCAAACTCTCAAATTATTCTTTATAACCCCCCTCAAATAAAAATGAACGATAAAGGGTATTCATGGTTGGCATGGCAACCAATTATTTTGAACAGGTCCAACTGAATTTACAATTTTTAGTGGTAAACACTGGATTGCAATGAACGATTTCCCCTGAATCGCATCACAAAATGCGACGTAATTTGGACAATATGCGATGGAATTTCAAACAATACATCACAGATTTTGCGATACAAATTGCGACAGATTTTTTTCACTATTGTGGTTTTATTTTTGAAATCATATTCGCAAACCTTTACTGAAATAACCTTTACATGTATATTTCCGACCAAAAAATATCAAGGGATCCGTCCAGACTGGGCTCGTTTCCATTTCGCATGTGTTTATTTTTTCTTCTGCTGAGTTTGGGGGTTGGAACATTGAGCAATTGAGCCACCCTCTATACACAATAGTACCATAATAATAATAATAATGTATAGATTTATATAGCGCACGTATCCACCAACTAAGTGGTGCTCAAGGCGCATTATATTATTATCCCTGCTCATAAGGCTCATAAGGCTGATAAATCATGACTGAAACCATCTCAGCTCCCTGGGGAGTATACAGCTCAATTGCTGCCATTTCTAGCGCATATAGAGCAAACCATCTCTGCCTTCACAGGTACCCATTTAACCCCTGGGTGGAGAGAAGCAATTATGGTTAAGTGTCTTGCTCAAGGACACAGGTGTCACGGCCGGGGCTCGAATCCACACTCTGCTGCTGGCAACACCAGAACTTGAGTTCAGTGCGCTAGACCGCACGACAATCCACTTTACGTGCATTATACAACCAGGGGTTTCAATAAGATTCAAAGTAACCGGCAGTTTTCTTGAAGTAGGCGGCAGTGAAATAAAAAAATTGTGCTGGGATCCAGGGCCCGCTTAAGGGCCCTGGAAGCTCTGGCTCTTTTAGATGCTCTCTGGTGGTCTCTGATGCATTCCTGGTACCTGTTTTCCAGGTAGAAGTGAATTAATTTGATCAGAGTTTTCACCCTTTTTAAAGATATGAAAAACCTAATTTGGTTATGAATTATTTTTGTTGTAAGTTAATATAAAATGTAACATAAACATGTAGTGATGTCAGTAATAGTATAAGACCATAGGGTAAATGATGGTGCAGCATTTCAAAATGGTCAGGTTCTAGTCTATGGTTCATGCTTTAGGGTTTTATTGATGCTCTCTGTGTTATTCCCTGCACATCATTTTTTCAGGGGCTGGGGCAGGGAAGGACATCCATAATTATTTGAAAATGTTACACTTTGAAAAAGAATTAGTCAATTCATGTTTTACTTTTTACATGAATGCTCAGGATTTTATTTTTCAGTTTTTCTTATTGATAATTATTATGTTAAAGGTATGTTGTGCATAAATCATTTGGTACAAAGTAAAATTAATCTATCAATCATTTGTACAGGTGGAGCTGGAGATCATTTAAGGTTTAAACTACAATTGTTTAATAGAGAAACATAATATATTTCAGTTGTGTCCGAATAACATCTGCCAATAAACAATTTACTTTTAAACTGAACAATAGAGATAAATCACTGACATCTTCAACTATGGACAATTAAACTATTTCATATTTTTGTTGACTCTCTTGCAGTGTAGTAGAATACATAGACATTGTAGGTCATGTCAAGTACGTTTTAGAATGATTGAATTGAAAATGAAATTAAAAATAAAATAGAAATAAAAGTAGGACTTAAAAATTAAAAAAAATTCATAATAAAATAATAAGTTGATAATATTTGTTTAAAAAAAACACACACAAAAAACAGCTGTGATTATAATGAGCAATCTTTATTAATAAAATCTGGATTTCCAAAAGTTTCCTCAAAGTTCCTAACGTAATTCATGTTTAACACGTTAAGTACACTTACACTAAACCCTCCCCGAATTACCAGTACACTGATCACATTTGATCTAACCATGGAGGAAGGAATGATTTACTCGTCATGCCCACTGCTTTTTAATTTTAGCGTTGTTGATTGACATTTTACATTTTCATAATAAAACGAAATACACTCCAACTACCTTCACTATTCTTGCTTTTCTTTGCGAAAAAACTCAGAAGTGACTGTGACTGGCGTTTTGACGCCATCACGCACGCACAAAATCCTCACATAAATAAACGTAAACACGGACCACGTGAAGCCCAGAAGAAAGTAAACATAAACACCACGTCTTCCGAAAGTTTTCAACTAGTCTGGTTCCCAGACCCCAAAATCTCTGACTGTTCTCTGTCGATTTTATTCAGATTTTTTAGGCAATTTTTGGTCAGGGAACCAGAATACAAGTGAGGGCGATTTGTGTGAAAGCGCCCTCTGTTGGCGATTTGTGTGAAAGCGCCCTCTGTTGGCGATGTATAGTGAATAAGGAACACAAGACTTGTCAACAAGATCGAGGGAATGTGTTTTTCATTGCGAGATCGCATGGGTTAGCGATCATGAAAGAATCACATTATTCTTGACAAACTAAATAACTGTTTTAATTCTCCAAATATAATTTTTTGTGTTTAACATATTTTAAGTTGATGAAATTATCATTATTATTACGAATTATAATTTTTTTCTCCTGCAATTTTTTTCCATTTTTTTTCCCCCAAAGTAGCCGGCGCCGGCGCTGAAGTA
Organism: Zoroaster sp. YZ-2022; assembly: GCA_029582265.1. Classification (NCBI taxonomy): domain Eukaryota; kingdom Metazoa; phylum Echinodermata; class Asteroidea; order Forcipulatida; family Zoroasteridae; genus Zoroaster; species Zoroaster sp. YZ-2022. The sequence goes on along the minus strand of CM055832.1, from coordinate 14,967,345 downwards.
GCCGGTCAAATTCGCCGGTTGCCGGCTTGTTTTGAAACCCCTGACAACACACGGGACCTACGGCTTTACGTCCCATCCGAAGGACGAAGCAATTATAAGTACCTTGCTCAAGGACACAAGTATCACGACCGGGGCTCGAACCCACACCCTGCTGCTGGCAACACCAGAACTTGAGTTCGGTGCGCTAGACCGCTCGGCCACGACACTCCATGTTCAGTTCACACGTGCGCCTTTCATACGATCACTACGGCCATATTGAAAGGAACTCTAGAAAGTTACAACTTCGTTTTATAATAAAAGTTTTTGAACATTTAACAAAATGAGCATTCATTTATGCATGTAGTGGTGAGATTTATAATAATTTTGGCACAATGATTGCACTTTCAACCACGGTGAGACACTCATTTTCCAGACGAATTTTTAATCATCAAAATCAAGCTTGATCATACCACAAAGTAACTTTACACTCAGCGAAATTCACTTTGAAAAGCAACCGAACATGTCGTAGTCAGTAATTTGTTTTCGTGATATTGCCTCCATTTTAGCGATCGACATAACAATGTAAACAAAAAAGAAAATGGAAGGAGGACATGAATGACTGCAATTTGGTGAAAATAATGAAGTAATTGGCCGAGAAGAAAGAAACACATGAATTTTGCTAACACCTGTGGCTCAATTTCCGGACACTAAAGATGATTATTTCTGGTAAAATTTGGACATTCATATTATGAACGACGACAGTAAAGCCTTTTTAAGCATTTTAAATTTGCTACACAAAATTCACAGATTGCTATACAAAAAATGATTTTGCTCTGCAAATTAATTTTTTGCATCGCAGTTTTGCTATGCAAAATTTGTGATGATGCTGTAATCCATTTAACCCTAACCTCACTGAATACTACAAAATACTACTTGAGTAAACTGCAGTATGGAGTACTTTTACTACACTGGTGTATGAGAATTGAGTAGTATTTTGTAGTACAGTGTACTTTTACTACACTGGTCTATGAGAATTGAGTAGTATTTTGTAGTACAGTGTACTTTTACTACACTGGTCTATGAGAATTGAGTAGTATTTTGTAGTACAGTCAGACAGTGTACTTTTACTACACTGGTCTATGAGAATTGAGTAGTATTTTGTAGTACAGTGTACTTTTACTACACTGGTCTATGAGAATTGAGTAGTATTTTGTAGTACAGTGAACTGGACCCCAAATGAATGCCTAGGATGTTAGGGTTAATATATGTTTTTAGATTTGTTTTCATCTTCTAAACCTTGAACTGGACAAGATTTAGTCTTTAGTCAAAGCACACACGGCAACCTGGAACACAACACAACACCCGAAACAAAACCACATACACGATCGTAAGTAGCAAAGCCACAAGTGCCATTACCATTCTGTTCCAAGGACACTACTACTGAATTATTCATAAACCTTGAGCACCACTCAGTTGGTGGATACGTACGCTATATAAGTCCACACATTATATTATTATTATTATTAAACCTCCAGCTAAATGAATAACTTATGTATGCAAATTTATTTAAACCAATCACTGTAAGAATAATGTTGGGCTTGTCTATATTTAACCAGTTCACGTCGGGAATATATATATTTTTTCCGGTCCCCCGTGCGGATTTATTTTCAGTGAAAAATCTGAAAAAATTTCTAGCCATTAATAATTTTTTTTGTCAATGAAACTAAGTCCGGACACCCAAATAAACAGCTTTACTCATTGACATTTCGAGAATTAAATGGCTAGTTTTTTAATTACGGTTGTGTTTGTTCAGCACAATTAGACTGTTGGCAAGCTCCGATGCAACGGCCTATTAGCGACAAGCGCCCGGTCGAACAGACTGCATACCCGGAGAGAGAGGAAAGGCCTCGTAAACAATGGATATAAATCCGTCTTTACAAATTCTTGGCTGGTACGTCAAAGGAACAGGTCTTGGATAAAGAGATTACGCAAAAATCAACAAAAAGAGTGAACTCGTTCATTGTTTGCAGTGCCTTTTGTCCGGGGCCACTGAACCGTGACCCCATGGACTCCGAGAAACGATTGCGTGTATACAAGTCAGCCGCCACGTGTGGCATGTTGACAAGTCTCCCGGTAACACACACAAAAATCAGAATGCGTGTTTAGACGCTCTCCGATCTGCTGCACTAAAAAAAATTGCGTGTATTACAATGTACACTGCCTCCGAAGCGAACTGGTTAAGTAATACCATTAAAAATTACTTGCCTTATGCATTTCTCAAACCAAATGGGAAGAGAAATATAGCCAAAAAAAACATAAGACGACAGAATGGACTGGTAAAGTCCCTCGGAATGTCCACACTTATGGGCATTAACTAAACGCTAGACAAAATTGAGCAATGTGACCACTTCCGTCCAATGCATTATGGGAATCCGATATAGCTACCATTACATCAAAATGTTATTTTTTTTATAAGAATTCTGCTGAATATGTGATTATATAATTTGATTAATAGCACTAACATGGTAGCATCTCTGAAAGACTGATTTAGGGATGTTTGATACCATCATGAACTTTACATCTTACTTGGAAGTAAGTTTCTTTTAAAACTGTGATCCAAGAGACACATAAGCAACAATGGACTACATGACTGAGACGATTGAACGACCTTGTAAAACTGTGATCCAAGAGACACATAAGCAACAACGGACTACATGACTGAGACGATTGAACGACCTTGTAAAACTGTGATCCAAGAGACACATAAGCAACAATGGACTACATGACTGAGATGATTGAACGACCTTGTAAAACTGTGATCCAAGAGACACATAAGCAACAACGGACTACATGACTGAGACGATTGAACGACCTTGTAAAACTGTGATCCAAGAGACACATAAGCAACAATGGACTACATGACTGAGACGATTGAACGACCTTGTAAAACTGTGATCCGAGAGACACATAAGCAACAATGGACTACATGACTGAGATGATTGAACGACCTTGTAAAACTGTGATCCGAGAGACACATAAGCAACTATGGACTACATCACTGAGATGATTGAACGACCTTGTAAAACTGTGATCCAAGAGACACATAAGCAACAACGGACTACATGACTGAGACGATTGAACGACCTTGTAAAACTGTGATCCAAGAGACACATAAGCAACAATGGACTACATGACTGAGACGATTGAACGACCTTGTAAAACTGTGATCCGAGAGACACATAAGCAACAATGGACTACATGACTGAGATGATTGAACGACCTTGTAAAACTGTGATCCGAGAGACACATAAGCAACTATGGACTACATCACTGAGATGATTGAACGACCTTGTAAAACTGTGATCCAAGAGACACATAAGCAACTATGGACTACATGACTGAGATGATTGAACGACCTTGTAAAACTGTGATCCAAGAGACACATAAGCAACAATGGACTACATGACTGAGACGATTGAACGACCTTGTAAAACTGTGATCCGAGAGACACATAAGCAACAATGGACTACATGACTGAGACGATTGAACGACCTTGTAAAACTGTGATCCAAGAGACACATAAGCAACAATGGACTACATGACTGAGATGATTGAACGACCTTGTAAAACTGTGATCCAAGAGACACATAAGCAACTATGGACTACATGACTGAGACGATTGAACGACCTTGTAAAACTGTGATCCAAGAGACACATAAGCAACTATGGACTACATCACTGAGACGATTGAACGACCTTGTAAAACTGTGATCCAAGAGACACATAAGCAACTATGGACTACATGACTGAGACGATTGAACGACCTTGTAAAACTGTGATCCGAGAGACACATAAGCAACAATGGACTACATGACTGAGACGATTGAACGACCTTGTAAAACTGTGATCCAAGAGACACATAAGCAACTATGGACTACATCACTGAGACGATTGAACGACCTTGTAAAACTGTGATCCAAGAGACACATAAGCAACTATGGACTACATGACTGAGACGATTGAACGACCTTGTAAAACTGTGATCCGAGAGACACATAAGCAACAATGGACTACATGACTGAGACGATTGAACGACCTTGTAAAACTGTGATCCAAGAGACACATAAGCAACTATGGACTACATGACTGAGACGATTGAACGACCTTGTAAAACTGTGATCCAAGAGACACATAAGCAACAATGGACTACATGACTGAGACGATTGAACGACCTTGTAAAACTGTGATCCAAGAGACACATAAGCAACAATGGACTACATGACTGAGACGATTGAACGACCTTGTAAAACTGTGATCCGAGAGACACATAAGCAACAATGGACTACATGACTGAGACGATTGAACGACCTTGTAAAACTGTGATCCGAGAGACACATAAGCAACAATGGACTACATGACTGAGACGATTGAACGACCTTGTAAAACTGTGATCCGAGACACATAAGCAACAATGGACTACATGACTGAGACGATTGAACGACCTTGTAAAACTGTGATCCGAGAGACACATAAGCAACAATGGACTACATGACTGAGACGATTGAACGACCTTGTAAAACTGTGATCCGAGAGACACATAAGCAACAATGGACTACATGACTGAGACGATTGAACGACCTTGTAAAACTGTGATCCAAGAGACACATAAGCAACTATGGACTACATCACTGAGACGATTGAACGACCTTGTAAAACTGTGATCCGAGAGACACATAAGCAACTATGGACTACATGACTGAGATGATTGAACGACCTTGTAAAACTGTGATCCAAGAGACACATAAGCAACAATGGACTACATGACTGAGACGATTGAACGACCTTGTAAAACTGTGATCCGAGAGACACATAAGCAACAATGGACTACATCACTGAGATGATTGAACGACCTTGTAAAACTTGCGCCATAACTACAAGTTACAATATTTAAGTAAAGCCGGAGTATCATGGGAAAAACACTGACCCTGGGATCACTGAATTCCCAAGAGGGCCGAAGGATGGATTGTACTCTAGTTCATTGCTTACCACATTCTTCCTCATCCAATCCATAGATCTGACAGTCTCTAACACCATCGCATCTAGCGTCAGGTGATACACACGAACCATCACCACAATCGAAAAGGCTGGCATCAGGACATGACAATTCGTCTGTACATTAATATTTAAAAGCAAAATGATTCAAAATGAAATGAATGAACCTTTGTCTGATTAAATTACATTGCATTTGAATTGAAAATTAATGTGGAAGTAATGACTCGTTTTACATGACAATTTTTTATGAGTGACTTTGTAATCCTTTGTTTCGATCCGTTATTATGATCTCTTTCTGTGATAAAAATAATATTATGACCAACTGAGTGCATTCAAAAGAAACACCCCCTGCTGTTGGTGGTAGGGTTATTTGTCAATTGACCCAGATTTCCCCCTGTTGGTGTTTAATAACAAATTTGTATTAGGATAAACAAGGTTATTTCAATAACATTGATTTTATAGATTGGTGAAATTCTTGCGTCGGGAGATAAACAATTGATTTAATTTTGCCCTACACCGACGTGTGTATAGCACTGTATGCTCAGTGCTTTCCGAGTGTCTGTGAAAAAACTACACAGACGACTCGGGCAGGATTCGAACCCACGACCTCCTGCTTACTAGTGCAGACGTTGATTTAGTGCAGACGTTGATTTAGTGCAGACATTGATTTTTTTATTATTTTAATTTTAAAATGGGGGCAGGACTCTTTACTATTTTACAATGTTTGCAAGTGATAAGTATTTTAAGTATATGAGGTGTAGTATACCACTTACTTGTAGCTGAGAAGTTGCCCAAAAGCTGCAGGTGAAATCCAGTCAACACCACCGAGGAATCAGATGTGAACTTGACAAACACTGATGTGGAATTGAACACAATGGTTCGTACTTTTGTGGTTCCATGAAGTTGGAAAGCAACCTTCTCACCTCCATTTAGAGTACTTCCTTCAAACTCTACCTTGTCGTAATCTTCTTCGGTTTCAAAACTAAGAACCCTCACCAATATCTGTGAATCACGGTTTATGATCTCCCAATCACAGTTGATATCAGTAGGGTAGTTGAGCGGGTAACCTGGAGACTTTATATATGAATAGTTCCCAGACGAAACGTAGTACTGATGCAAACCACATTTACCTTAAGTGACAAAGAACGACACAAAATCCACTTATAAACAATGAATGTGATATTGACATGTATAAGCCTTATCGGAATTGTGCGTGCAATGAATTATGGGAGTTGCGTTTGTTTACAACTTTTTTCCAAAACCCAACTCCAATAATTCATTGCGTGCACAGAATTCTGAATATTGCAAGCAGTGAACAGTCTTAGATCCTTACAAGGATCTTCAGCTGCCAGAACCATTGCAGAGATTATAGTAACCTGGAATCTGATTCTCATTGACCAATTGTACGGGTCAGTCTGACCCAAACATGGATGTGGACCCTTTCTTTGGGTCAACCCTGACCTGGGAATGTTCAGAGTGTTTGACTTTGTATAACGTGCTACTGCTTGGACATGTTGGACAGATTGACATAATATTATTGGAGTTCTTAAAGACTGGCTAACCAGGTGAAGCTCTATGTAATATAAGGCATTAGATTTGGTTTCATAAAAGGGAAAGAATGTCATATCTGACCGCCACTTTTTAAGGGTTTTTGGAATTTTTTTTACAACCACTAATAACCAGTTAAAAAATGATTCCATCGATTTTTGGGAGTACAGAAAGCGAAAACTAACTTTAAAATCTACTTTTGTGATGATTTTCGGACTTGATTTCCCTTCTTAAAAAAATCCTCCCCTTCACAAAATAGAAGGATCCTATACTTATAGTTGCCACTGCGCATGTACAATGACCGTGTTGGTCACTTATGGGGGAGTTGACAAGATCAGACTGACATGACTGAGGAAGTCATCGTATACCAAAAATGCCTGATTTTTCATGAAATAAATATCCTGGAATAATTTGAAGCATATGTCCATCATCATCCATATGTTCTCCACCTTACTAGGTAGGTAAGATTATATTATTGGTTATATTTAAATTAATGAGAAAAAGTGGCGGTCGGATATGACATTCTACTTGAATTTGAAGGCCGCCTGGCTACAGAAAATACAGGGGCGCACGAGTCTGGGTTGAGAACACGGAAAAAACAGCCCAGGTTTGATAGCGAGATAGGGTTAAAATGTTGACTATCTGCATTCATACTTAAAGTCAATATACACTTTTGCTAAAATATATTTAAATAGGCCTACATATGCATACTTTAGAATCTACAGGTGTGTATAGAATTAGCGGAAAACCAACCTGTCAAGTTTCGTATTCATTCAAACGTGGAATTTACATCTCCGGTTGACACTATTTATTTGCGAAATAATATTTTATTTAAAATGGGAACACCTCAGTCAGATTTTTGATACCTTCATGAACTTTACACCAAGTAAGTTTCCTTTAAAACTGTGATCTAAGAGGCACAAGTGCAACTTCGTACGGACTACATGACTGAGAAGATTGAAGTTTGAACCACCTTGTAAAAACATGCACCGCAAGTACATAGTTTCAACACAAAAGCTTCAGGGTACCGGTGTCACGGTCTCAGCTATCCGGCGCGGCGTGCTCAGCTATCCGGATGACCAAATAATTATGGTAAAATTACGTCATGCTATGTCTGCGCACAGCGTACGAAAGTAGTCCATTTTAGTGCCGTGCTGAGTCGTGTACGTACGTGTACGTATACGTACATACACACACTTGCTGGAACTGTCATGGCGGCCTCCACGAGCAGTGACTACAGCGTGCTGAAATGCCCGGCTACGTCATCCGGATAGCTGAGCACGCCGGATATCGATAGCTGAGACCGTGACTACAGCGTGCTGAAATGCCCGGCTACGTCATCCGGATAGCTGAGCACGCCGGATAACTAGACCGTGACACCGGTGTCACGGTCTCAGTTATCCGGCGTGCTCAGCTATCCGGATGACGTAGCCGGGCATTTCAGCACGCTGTAGTCACGGTCTCAGCTATCCGGCGTGCTCAGCTATCCGGATGACGTAGCCGGGCATTTCAGCACGCTGTAGTCACTGCTCGTGGAGGCCGCCATGACAGTTCCAGCAAGTGTGTGTACATGTACGTACACATACGTACGTATACACGTACACATACACAACTCAGCACGGCACTAAAATGGACTACTTTCGTACGCTGTGCGCAGACATAGCATGACGTAATTTTACCATATTTGGTCATCCGGATAGCTGAGCACGCCGGATAGCTGAGACCGTGACACCGGGTCGAGTAGTACGCGCCGTGTTCGCGATTCGGTAAAGTAAAGATAATGCGCTGCACGCATGCACGTCACAATGCGAAGAGCGCCCTCTGTGACCACTGCCGGATTGTCATGGGAAAAACACTGGCCCTGGGCCGAATAATGGATTGTAGCCTCGTTCATGGCTTACCACATTTAAAGACATGAAATCAGTCGTGAGGAAGTTTTTAGAGAAATATTTTGTAAGTTCAAATTTAGGAAAGAGTACTCTTTCCTAAATTGAATGTTAGGATATTAACAGGACAAACTGAATGCATTTTCACTATGTTTTTGTTACTGAAATAACGTAAACAGAAACTTTCACGGGTTTGTTATTTATCTTGATTCAATGTTGTACTTTCCCTTTAAATAAAATCACCACAGACAAAACTGTGTCAATAGATGTTTCATACCATCATCATTATACTTTACATCAAGTAACTTATATGTAACACTATTCAACTAGGCTATAAACAGTTACTACCGCCTGCTGGTAACTTTATAATTCAATTTTGTGACACAAGTTATTTTTTTACTGGACTCAAAATTAGACATTCCATTTGCTTCCTTATTCTTGACGTAATTTGATGCGAGTCTGGACTTTCAAACACAACAATGATCACCGAATACAAACAAATTGTCAGAAGCCAGAAATCTCGATAAAGTGATACATATTAAATTTTATAAATCTCCAAAGCAACTGGTAATTTATACCGAGTCACGTGTGTTTTTTATCCTAAAAGTTATAACAGCTTGGGCAAAAACAGTAGGTTGTGCGTAACATAAACATTATTTTCCCACCACGAAAACTATTTAGCGAAGTAGTTTACTCATAACTTACCTGATTGTGCCATGACAACACAGAATCCTTGTAACATAAGAGTTACAACGATGAAACCCAAGTAACCCATGGTTTCTCGTTCCACCTTTCCCGTTGATTTCAAAGATGGTTTAAGAGATGAACTTATATCTGAAATGCATACACATTAAAACTGTAATCATATTATACCTTCTCTTTGAGTTTAACGAAACACCAAACACCAGTGATAAAACGTCATTATGATATAGCATTTGGATAAAACTCACATTTCGGTGAATTATTGTAATAGTCATAGATTTCTATTTCTGCTCATTAAAAACTGTCCTCTGATGTACTATCAATTATTAGTCGATATTAAATTTTGATTGAAGTAAAAAATGTATAATCAGCATCTAAAAGCAACTCAAAATTCAACAATTAATGTTATATTTATCGGAGTGACAATTGTATAATTTAATTAGCTTGTTTAAAGCTTTGCTGAATTTTAAACTCCAAACATACGTGTTCTCCTTAAAAATAAGGGTAGGCCTATATTTCTTTCACTGTTGGAAATCTGAATAAATTACATCTTTAATATGATTATTTCAGAGCCGTGTACCTCAGTGATACTTTTGAAGTGACGTCATCGTTAGAATGATCAGTGATATTGAATTGACGAGAAACAGCGACAAAATAAAAATTTCTCCAATTGACGCGAAACACAAAGAAATGTCACATAATAATATATCAATCTACCATCACACGACGAGTTCGTATTGTGCCAAACCTTTTAATCAGATAAGATATATTTTCTCTAAGGCTTTGAATGGGTACCTAATACAATAAACTGTTATATTAAGCAAAATATTGTGCAATATGGCATCACATTTATTGAAACAAATAGTTTTCCTATATCATGGAAGATGGTGTTTGCCTTAATTCTGATATACAGTGGTGTTGTCAGTTGAAGGGTGGAAGGTCTTCCCTTAAAGGGGCAGTATCGTCACGATCAACAGGGCATGGAATTGTAGCGCTGTATAGTTTTAGATTAACTCAGTGACTACCATAATACCTCACATGATAAGGTCATAATACTGTTGCTGCTGCATAAATGGGCCATTAATTTTCAGTCACTGTGTTAATCTATAGGACATTGATTTTATGCCCTGTCGAAAGTCTGCTCTGATCATGACGATACTGCCCCTTTAAGAAGACAATCCACGGCAAGGGGACTCAAAGGGGAATGTGCCTCCTTCTTTTATCATCAAAAGTAACTAGAAATCAGTCAAACTGTCTCAGTAAGAATAAGCATGTATATGTCCCTCATCCCGTTTGCAGTTTACACTGACGGTACCTGCCCCTGATACTTCAACTCCCCTACAACCTCCACCCCAAATAGAAATAGTGTACTACAAATTTTGAAAAGATAAATTTAAGGCCACTGTAACTACAATGAATAACCATGACTTGATTTGTCTACCTGTGACCTTTGGCCCGGATGCCAATGCTCCCTACCACCCCTCAATCTTAACACTAAAAATTGCTTTCACCGCAGATGCAGATTGCAGTTGTTAGATATTTTCTATTTTTAATGGAAAAAAAGATGAACTTCTGGAGCTAATATAGTTATGTGTGTGTGTGTGTGTGTGTTCCTGTATTTGGACTAGTACCAGTAGTACTACTATATATTAATACATCATCAGATGATGGTGAACATTCGAGCAAAACCTATTTCATTCATCTCTGTCGCATTAATCCAAACTTGGGACAAATTAAGATATATTTGATAAATACTCGTACATAAATAAATATTCAAACAACAAAATAATACAGATGCAACAATTTATAGTCAAAACGGAAAAACAGCTAGGTAATTTCAATATACGGCTGTTAATCATCATTAATATAATGTGGAGTGCCATGGTCGAGCGGTTTAGTGCATCGGATTTGTGTTCTGATGGCTGAGTTGTCAGAGTGTGGGTTCGAATCCCAACCGCAACCATGGTGCTTGTGTCCTTGAGCAAGACACTTTACCATAATTGTCTCTCTCTACCCAGGGGTAAATGGGTACCTGTGAGGGCAGAGTTGGTTAATGTGTTTGATTAGGCCATATGCGCTGAAATGGCAGCAATTGAGCTGTATACTCCCCAGGGAGCTGAGATGGTTTCAGGAATGATTTATGAGCCTGATGAGCAGGGGTAATAATGTAATGCGCCTTGAGCACCAGTTTGGTGGACACGTGCGCCATAATTACAAGTCTACATTATTTATTATTTGTAACTTTACTTTACAGTAGTAGCCGCGCATGCGCGGTACACATGTACATGCAGTATATGTAATAGCATACATGTAAGTTCATGGAGCTATCTGTAGTGTTATGGTCTCCAATGATATTTCCGACTGTTGTTATGAATTGGCGTATACCAGCAAAGATGTTATCTTGAAATCACATTTAGTCATATAAATATAAGCAGAAGTCTATTACCTATAGTAATTAGACTTCTGATATAAGACTACATGGTCAATGATATTGAAAAATCATAATGGTGTGGGTTCAATTCAGTGGCGTAACTTTGTGGGCGTTCCCCCCTCCCACACCCAAGGCCTGCTTCCCCTGTATATTCCCCTGCCCAGAGTTTGGATTCCTAGGGGAAAAAATCGCCAGTGAAAAAGTGCCCCTCAAGTGCCCCCCCTGTAAATCCTGATTCCCCAAAGTGTCCCCCTACTGAACCCACCCTAGTTACGTAACAAGTTAAATCGTTAAAGCCGGTATACACTTTTGGCAAAATATTTATGAAACTGCAAACGTTGTTTGAGAATCAAGAGATATATACAGAAACCGACTGATAGTTTAAGCTTGTACTACGTTGTGTCGTTTATAAGGAAATAGTGACAAGGCACAGAATACAAGTTGTTTTGTTCTCATTCTAACGTGGATTGTCAACTCCTCAAGTAAAACTTTATATTGGGAAATTTACTGGTTTCTGTTTTTGCCGAATGTGCAAATCTGTTACTTTTTCTATTAAATTATCTATTATTTATTAAAAGGCAAATTATTCTGGGGATAGAAAAAACATTAAGGGGATGGGGTTGAACATGGACGGATCATCATGAGCACAGGCCCTGGGCACAAATTCACCACGGGCCCATACACGCGCATAATACTACTAGTACTATGCTACTTAGCCTGCACGCGCACGCACACGCACTCACTGCATGCCCTCCCCCAGGCCAGATAGCCTACATAGTTTTGTTGCACAATAGCACAGAAACAACCACACAGCATAGGCCTACGTCACGCTGTAGGCTACGTGATTTAATTGGCTTTATTAAACACGTGATTTACATTCAAACAATGCCATAGTCATACATTTACAAAATCACACTCCTCCATCATAGAACATCGCCTTATTCACGTAGTTTATACTATTGCTAAAAATAACGGCTGGTGGGCGTGCTTTTTTTCCTATGATGCTTAACGAATACGGCACGCAAGCCAAACATCCTATGCGGTTTAGTGGATCTATTACAAGTGTCATTCAGTATATCAATTAAAAGTCTATTGCCATCAGCGAGTAATATGGCAATTTAGATAATCAAATTCGTATTTTTAATGCATTAAGTGGAAATTACCTGTCAATGCGTGGAGCGGTAATACGCATGACGGCCGAACACCTTGTATACGCTAAACTGATTCTCAACAAGAAACATGCATGTTTCGCCATATTTCGCTATAATATACAAAGTTTGCATAAGTTTTATATATATATTTGTTATTTATGCTCTGATTCGAATTGTATAGACCATGTGACTTGTTTACACTTTGCGTGACCTTCAGAGTACCAGTGTGATTTCCCGCTTGAACAATGTATTTGTGTTTGTATGCCGAGTCTGTACTCTTTGTTCTTCTCCACATAACATCAAGAAGTTTTTGAATTTTCAGATGAATAAGATTTGAAAATTTAAAAATAAATCAACTAACGAATTTTTCTGTTGACATCTCAAAAGAGCAGTTATAGTTTTGTGCCCAGCACAGTTTGACCTCAGGGGCTTTTTTTAAAAAAGCATGTGAGGTCATTGGTCACATCGTCTCTACTAGGGATAGAAAACCAACAATACAGATCTATATGTATCTGTATAGCAAGAAATATGGAAACAATGAATTTCAGTTTATCACGCCTGCACCCTCTCTCTCAAAAGTTTCTTACGCCTATAGCCTATCCCCCAAAAATTATCAGGCCTACCCTCCCCTTAAAAATTAATCACGCCTCCTTCCCCCCTCGTCCAACGATTTTGAAGGTGTTCAATTTTTTTACCGCCCCTACAGCTGGTCAGTCGAAAAAATGTCTTCCACTCCACCCCACCCCACACTCCTTCAGTCTGTCCCTGCGTGACAAACACGAGGCCGCAGCTAGATTTGGCTATACTGCATAGAGGTTCAACATGAGATATTTTGGACTTTGAATACAGCTTTTGTATTCCAAGTCAGAGATCATATGAGTTCTATATTGTGATAATTAAGCTAATCCCCTACAACATAAGTAAGTTCAGTTCAAATGTTACAATTTAGTTAAACTATGCTGTAAAATACAATGTAATTTAAAAGGGGATGTTCCATTCTGTGATTTTCTTTTTTTTTCTTTGAGATACCCAAACTATTAGGCCCCCCTCCAGGCGCGGATCCAGGAATTTTTTAGACGGGGGGCACACCCAACACGGACAAATGCGAGCGCGAAGCGCGAAGCCCTTACGGCGTCGGGTCCGGGGCCCGCTTAAGGGCCCCGGAAAATTTTGGATTCTCGGGATGCTCTGTGGTGCAATCTGAGGCGATTCCTGGCCAGTTTCACCTGACTTTTTTTTGCAAAAGTTTTCAAGATTATATGGAGAATATATATATATATATATATATATATATATATATATATATATATATATATATATATATATATATATATATATATATATATATATATATATATATATATATATCGTCACCGTTTTCACGAAGTGACGAAACAGCCCACACAGCTGCAAATCCATGTATTGAGATAATCGCACATGAAGTTGAACTGTTTTTGAAATCGCAATTTCAAAGACTTTTCAGCATTAATTATTTTAGATTTTGCTTCCTACTTAAAGCTAATAACTTTAATTACAAAGAAATGTCGGTATCTTTATCAAAGAGATTGTAATTAATGGGGAATTACTTTCCAAACATATTTGTCACTTCGTGAAAACGCAAAAACAAGACCGCGCGTGCAGAGCGCTGTATATTAAACAACGTGTTGAGCGATTTGTCACTTCGTGAAAACGCTAAACGTAAGTAGGTCACACGATTCGTCACTTCGTGAAAACGCAAAACCAACAATACCCGCTTTGGCATTTTGCCAATCGCTATGTATTTCAATGTATAAAACGGCGAATGGCGATTCGTCACTTCGTGAAACCGGAAAACAGCTTAGCTGAGTGATTCACCGGGTATATTAATAGCGTAATTACGAAACTATGACGTTTCAACACTTGAAACTTAGCAGAAATGTTGGCAACAATGAATACATCTCAAATATCTACAAAACTGAATTTGACAAAAAAAGAGATTTTTTACGGATTTGTCACTTCGTGAAAACGGTATTATATATATATATATATATACTTGTAGTAAAACTAGTGGAACGCTGGTAGTTGTAACTCCGAGTTTCACGCGTTATGCGATCATCAGACAACTGATAGTCACCAAGTGATTACTCCTATATATAGGCCTACACGCGCACGTACAGGTTACTCGCTCAATGATGCGTGGTAATTACCTATTGTTTGCGGGCCTTGTGTGTAAGCTTGTTTGTTAGCGTTCCACTAGTTTTACTACAAGTATATTACGCTCTGTCTATGTGGGCATTGAGCACTCTACTTCAAGATAGACCGCTACATTTAAGCATTATATATATATATATATATATATATATATATCATTATTTTAGCCATTATTTTTAGCCATTATTTTAGCGATGTCATGACTACAAAAATATAAGTTTCTCCCTCCCCGATTTTTGGCATTTAATTTGCATTTTTTTACTTCAGTTTTAATTTATCCGGAATTTTTCTTGGTTTTAGTTCAGTCCAGTTGAAATTTTCAAGAAAAGGGCTTGATTTCATACTGTTCCTTGCCCTGTGTTAAAACCATCGGCAGATCAGCTGCAAGACTCATCGTACTTCGCAGGCCTATGCGTACTGGCGTAGAATCCAACAGTAAATTGATGATTGTAATTTCCACACGGTATCCCGACCCTTCTTCAGACGAAACGGAACAATTTATAGACGTGGAGGAATCGGGTCAAGAAACCAGACTAGCTTGCTTTGCACCCGATCACAGACTATACGATTGCAAACGAAATGTAGACTAACTAATTTTGGGAAGTATTTGAAAAAAGTCACTATAATCATCATTGGAAATTGATACAAAAAATCCACTTTTCTCAATAATGACAGTACACCAAACTGAAGGCGCTGTTCACCTTGGATGGTGGCTTTATTTTTTACTCTGCACCCTTAATTTTTAATCCTTTTTTATCAACCTTTTATGAGACACATCCTTGGATATTTTTATCACCGAAGCTTCTGTGAAAAATCAAATATAATATAAAAGAAACTGCAATCAATTAATTGCCATAATGAGGCTGTGTTAAACTTTATGAAGTCATCTCCATTAACTAAATTCGTGGAGGAAAATTGTCTTCAAGAATGGGTTGACTAAAATAAATCAATCAGTTCCTCAGAAGATTGCTAAGGGCTAACCGAGACTGGCCTGAAAGTCCATCGAAGAGAAATTATACTTCACACTGGTTAGACCACATCTTTGATATGGGAGCACTGCTTGGAAACCCCATATCACCAAAAACATCTCTTCGCTTGAAAGAGTCCAGAGCGGCAAGACCTGCCTGTCGAACTTACGGCAGAAGTCAGTTGCTTTAAACGTCGACTTTCTGCCGTGTCTAATTCAAATAATGTAAATTTTTGGGTCATTATTTGAATTAGATACGGCAAAAGTTCGACGTTTGAAGCAGGCCTATAAACAAAACTTACTAACTAGTACCGGTAACTAACGGAGAGATGATACGACCATAATTTTGTTGAGATGCTGCTATCCCGTGTCCGCAGCTAAAAACATTATGGCCACAGGCCAAATGTAGTGTTTTAATTAATTAATCGACCTACTTATACACGGTAAAAATAGAGACTGAGCCGTTATAATATAGTGCACGTCGATCTTACCTTTTTCGCCGGCATCCGCCGCATGGCTTTGCTCCGGGTATCACTTCAGGAATGGATAGGCTGCAGGCGGATCGCCTGGCTACTTGTCGTCGAGTTTTTATGTCAAAAAAAACTTACAGCCGGCCTTATACGTACACGTACACGTGCACAGTAAGCGAAAAATGTATCAAAAATGTATCAAAATGAAGGCCCTTTCCATATTCACTGTAGCCTTGAGTTAGTTCAGGCTGTGCTTATATCAGCGTGCGATCGCCGCTCTCTGGCCATAGCCTAACTCATACCCGTAGCCTACCCGACCACCCATGTACACAGCAAAAACCCGCGGTCCGTCGCACGCACAAAACCCGCAGTAGTAATACTACGCGCACACGCAATGCCCCCACGTGAGAGTCCAGCCCCGTGCTCCGAAGGAGTACAGCCTTGATTATTCTGTAACTTCCGGGTTTTGCGGTTATGGTAATGAGAATGAGCGGCTACAATCGAACGGTATCTGATTGGCCCTAGAATGGACACGCTACGCTAAAGACACAGCGGGGTGGCATCGCGCGCCCGTCGGTTTTGGGTTACCAAAACACACTATGAATAACTTTACCCTGAAAATGCCCTGAAAATCTGTTTTACCGTGAAATAAATAGTTCACGGCAATTTCATGATGACACAACACCGTGAAAATGCTATGAAATACTCTTGGAATTCCTTCGCAATGAAAATGCCATGAAAATGCCATGAACAGTTTTGGGGCAGCTCATTTATTCTCGAGAGCGCTGTGAATTTGCCATGAAATCACTGTGAACATTATTGCCAATATCTGAGAGATAGAGACACTGTGAAATTGCAGTGAAATTACAGTGAACTGTTATTTCAAGGCAAAACTGATTTTCAGGGTATTTTCAGAGTGAAGTTGTTCATAGTGACAACAGTCATTGATTTGTGGCGTAATTGGCTGTAGAGAAACTTACATTATTCATACTGGGTAATTTGCATATCCCCTCACCCCCATATTTGCCTCGGATTCGCGAAGCAAAGTAAAGAAAAACATAAAACCCGGAAGTGACAGAATAATCAAGGCTGTGAATCAAGCTGAATCCCACATGTACATGTACACACATGTATGCGTATACACAATGTGCACACGGGATGGGGCTAGCATTGCGTGATTACATTGTGGGTTTCGCATACATCTCTCGTGATTCTTGTCAAGTATGGATGCATTTACAGACATTGGTTGGTTTCTGTACATCTCTCGTGATTCTTGTCAAGTATGGATGCATTTACAGACAGTTGGTTTCTGTACATCTCTCGTGATTCTTGTCAAGTATGGATGCATTTACAGACATTGGTTGGTTTCTGTACATCTCTCGTGATTCTTGTCAAGTATGGATGCATTTACAGACATTGGTTGGTTTCTGTACATCTCTCGTGATTCTTGTCAAATATGGATGTATTTACAGACATTTTACCAATGAAAACGATGTCCTTATTGGAAATGATGTTTCTAAAAATGTATTCAATTCTATTTCACCTTC
Organism: Zoroaster sp. YZ-2022; assembly: GCA_029582265.1. Classification (NCBI taxonomy): domain Eukaryota; kingdom Metazoa; phylum Echinodermata; class Asteroidea; order Forcipulatida; family Zoroasteridae; genus Zoroaster; species Zoroaster sp. YZ-2022. The sequence continues at coordinate 14,949,422 of CM055832.1, read as the reverse complement.
ACTAAGCTCATTCCTCACAGAATTTCATTTTAATCATGAATAATTCAAGCGACACTTCCTTGATCAAACAAACACCATATTATTATAATTTATATGGTAACACAGGAAAGCACGTATGGATCACTTCCTTAGAAAGGAACAAGGGCTATGGCGTTTATCGTATGACTTTGGAATAGTCAGGTCATGGGCAACGGAAAAGTAAGAATTGCTTTCGTTTTTTAGTGAAAATTACTCCTAAAACAAAGCTTCCTCTAGTTACACCAGGTACACTTGGATGATAAAACGAATTTTTTTTTTTTTTTTTAAACAAAGCAAAAAACTAACAGCAAAATGTGTCCGACTTAAATCATGATTTACGGTACTCGTAACGCACTTTTTTTTTCAGATTCGTCACTATGTGACAAACAGCAAACTTGAATAAAAACGAACAAAATGTTTCCAATCGCGTTGATGATATACAATTCCTTTACAAAGGAATAAGAAAAGACGAACTCATATATCCAAACAACTTTCTAACTAATTATTGCTTTAGTGTGGCAGTCACGATACACTGTACATATGTCAACCCTACCGACTCTATACGTCGTCAAACAACCGACGTCAACGACCGCGGTCTAGTATGAGAAGGCCAACGGGGCAGTAAAATATTGTAAACCGTCACTTTCTTCGCATCCATTTTGTCTCAAATTCAGAAAAGACCAAGTTCCACTGAGGGAAAGAAATTGTCCTCTTACGTTTAAATATCGTCTTCCTGATGTTGCCCTTGCAAAGTCACCCCTTCAGTGGACAAAATAACCCAAGTATTGGCCATAAAGTGTGTACTAATAACACTGAAAATGATTGATACTCTTGCCCGAGTTAATGTTTGATTTTGTTTCCGCCTAAAGTGGACCTTGTTTTTTTTTATTTGAGACAAAAGTGGGTCGAATAAAATTACTTTTTACGATATTTTACCTTGGGTTGAGATAATAAAACTGATGTTATTTTGCTTGCTAATGTCTAATGACGTAACCGCTCTAAAAATGAACAAAGTTCAGTTATTAATAGTTTCTTGATGCTCCTCTATAAATCACGCACGGAGATCACATTCTCACTTTCTCACATCCTCAGGCAACGTATAGTGATCCTATGGGGATCATATAAAGCTTGTTACAACCAGAGAAGCTTGGGACAGTGAAGGAGTAATTAAGTTGGCAGGAAACCTATAAATTGGGCGTAACTCCTCAACAAGAACCTAGCTACTACTATTGGTGGCGGTAAAGGGAAGGTAATGTTGGTGATATTGAAAAAATGTTTTCTTTCCCTTTATAAGGTGTAGGTTTGGTTGGATTATTTATTCAGTAATACAACATCTCAAAATATCACGGCACAAGCAATCAACAAAAACAAATTAAAGACAGAAAACAGAATATCTTGATAGATCAGGACAACTCACAAAGCCTTACAAAATCTGTTTATATTGAGGGAAAGGTACAAGGTACATTGGTAATTACCCGAGTACAAAATTACACAATTATTTTTAGAAAGCTAACTTGATGTAAAGTTGGTAGATACCAATTATCCTGTAATATTATTATGTCTGATGTGTTCTGATATTGGAAAATTACACCAAAAAAGTTGACAACTTTTTGCTCTAAGTCTTTTCATAAAATATTGTGAATGTTTTTTCACACTTTTCTCATGACTTGGACTCTGTATTGAGCTGAAACATTCACAGATTGGTTGTTTTATGTTTCCCATGGGAGCAGTTTTGCCAACATTACCAACTGTGTACCTTTCCCAAGTTTAAGGAATGTCAAGGTATAGGTGACTAACAAGTATTAATTGCCGGCACAATTCCCCGATGTATCTCTGTAAAGAATAACTTCTCTACTCTACGATATCTCCAAATTCGGGTAGAATGTCGTATCCGACCGCCACTTTTTCTCATTAAATATAACCAATAATGTAATCTTACCTACCTAGTAAGGTGGAGAACATATGGATGATGATGGACATATACTTCAAATTATTCCAGGATATTTATTTCATGAAAAATCATGAATGTCAGTCTGATCCTGTCAACTCCCCAGAAGTGACCAAAACGGTCATTGTTCATGCGCAGTGGCAACTACAATAGGATCCTTCTATTTTCTGAAGGGTAGGATTTTTAGAAGGGAAATCAAGTCCGAAAACCATCATAAAAGTGGATTTTAAAGATAGTTTTCGCTTTCTGTACCCCCAAAAATCGATGGAATAATTTTTTTTGACTGGTATGGTTGTAAAGAAATTCCAAAAAACCCTTAAAAAGTGGAGGTCGGATACAACATTCTTTCCCCAAATTCATAGTGTCACACACATAGAACACAGTGAGGTCACAGTGTGACGACTGGGAGGAATACACAGTAAGAACACTGTGTTCATACACTCTAAAAGTTTTAAATTGAAATTCACTCTAAACCGATTGATACTAGTGACAATTTATGAACAATGTGTCATTAGTTTCAATCGGTTAAAATATAAAACTTGAAGAGATTGCAGAGATTTCACTGTGTGACGACACTGTGAAACTTTTATAAGGGTATATACCCCCACAACTATACTCACCACTCGTTGCTAGACTCCCCAGTCTTCTGACTGATCTAAGAATCGCTGAGTTAAGACGAAGTTCCTCGTACGCTATTAATGAAATAGCTGCACTACTTCGGTGATAATTGACTGCACTGACCCGGTCGGGTACTGTACTAGAACTAAAACGGGCTTCCCTTACGCGCAGACCTACTTAAATAGTACACGCCTATAGTCTGGCTCTAGGCTGCTGCGCTGTTTGTCAGCCAAGACTGACGTCTAGGAACTAACTATTTCGTGTTAGTGATGTCATTGTGTGCAGCATGATTCGTGGAATGCTGCAGAAAGCCCCTCCCCATTCCCACTGGTATCCAATACCGCTGGCACGCAATCTTATCGAGTCACACGATCTTATATTTATTTTTAATCAATAAGCTCATGTGCAAAATAATTATTCATTTACCTCGCTTCTTGTGGGCACGTGTTTCTCTTTGTTTTTTCCTTTTGTAGTATTTGTTTGTCTAGAATGTTAAAATGTACAAAATAATTGCAGTTTTGAGGTATATAGATGTTGTTTTAGGCAATATCATGTAAGCAAGTAACTTTGTAAACATCTATACTAGACCGTTCTAATCATCATGGGCGTCGATCAATGGGTCGGGGGATGTGATACCCTCCACTTTTTAGAGTGGGGACAGAATATGTTCCCTCACACATACACATATGCACTTTTTGATAGCCCATGAATATTTTTTTATTATGTTATAGCCTATTCTGACTACTGAGGTGTAGGCTACCGTTTTTCTTGCAAGATCACAAATATTCATATAGCCCCATCCAACATTGGGCCCCCAAAATTGTGGGTTCTAGATCCGCAATTATTGTAATCTCTTCAAAGCCTTCTTAGCGAAAACCAACATGGGACTGAAAACACAGTCAACCTTGTATGGTGGGATTTTAAATCAAACCTGGTTCAACAATGAGAATAAATTATTATGCATATTCCTTTATGTCCCCAAAAATCCAATCAAAGGGGAGGGGGCTTGGGTGATGGGTGTGCAAGTCATGAGTCCAACGCTCTACCGCACCCACCCCCAATATTAACAAGAAATCGCCACCTTGCACTGAGTGTTATCGTATTCAATCATTATTGTGAATTCCAAAAGTAATTTACTATTTAACCACTCATCACATCAAGCGAAAGTCTTTTATACCAGGAAAGGCCCATTTTCTAACCATGATTTCCTTGTCTGGACTTGTTTGTACCAATGCTTTTGTAAGTGCTATTTCCTCTCAGTGACAGTGTCACGTACACCATCGATGCCAGTATTCACCCTCATGAGTACAACAGCATTGTGCAGTTCCTGCAGGAGATCTACCATGGATCCAACCAACTATAATCCATATATTATGTCTAACACAGATCGACAAGCTACGTTAAGACAAATACAAAATATTTGGAGGATAATTTGTTTTCATTTTTATTTTTATTTTCCAGATCACAAATATTCATATAGCCCCATCCAACATTGGGCCCCCAAAATTATGGGTTCTAGATCCGCAATTATTGTAATCTCTTCAAAGCCTTCTTAGCGAAAACCAACATGGGACTGAAAACACAGTCAACCTTGTATGGTGGGATTTTAAATCAAACCTGGTTCAACAATGAGAATAAATTATTATGCACATTCCTCATATGTCCCCAAAAAGTTTGTCTCCCCACCACCACCACCCCCACCACCACCACCCCCACCACCACCTGTGTGATTTGAAACTTTTCTGGCGGAGGACTCCAAACTACAGACTCCCGCATTCGTCGCTCAAGGTGACAGGCTTCACCGTCCACATATTGTACAGCTGTGCCTCGACCACACCTCCTTTTCAGACGATGTATCCCCTGTTAGTTTTAACCCAAGTGTAGGGGAACGATGTGTCCCCTGTTAGTTTTAACCCAAGTATAGGGGAACGATGTGTCTCCTGTTAGTCTTTAGCCGTGTTCGCACTGGACTTATTTTGGTAAAACTTACCGAGACGATGGGTACTTTTCCCATTTTAAGTCCAGTGCGGACAGCCTAGGACGTTTTCCTCTCAGTTACTTTTCCTGAGTCCAGCGGTTACTTTTACTGGCCAACTGCTGCCCAGGAAAACTTCCCAGGTAACTTTTCCCGAGACGATAAGTCCAGTGCGGACAGTGCGAGTCGCTAAAAGCGGCTCAGGAAAACGAACATCCGGCCCGAGAGCAACGTCGTGCTACACAGGGACACCACGCATGCGCTTTGCATTGTTTAAAACCGGCTCAGGAAAGCGTACATCCGGCCCGAGCGCAAGGTCGAGCTACACAGGGACACCACGCATGCGCTTTGCATTGTTTCACCGCACGGTGGGGGCGGGCCGGGCGCATTTAATGCATGTGCATGTGTAGCAAGTTTTCTGGGTCAATCAGGTCAACGTAGAAAGGTCACGCAAAGCGCCCTCATGAGTCATTATACTGACAGCTCGGTTACTTCTACCACGGTCTCGGTAAAATGTTCCCGTGTCGAAAGTCCAAGTGCGGACAGAGGTTAAATTTAACCATTTTTCATTTTACCATCGTCTCGGTAAAACCTTCCCCCAAAAAAGTCCAGTGCGAACACGCCTTTAGCCTAAGTATAGGGGAATTATGTGTCCCCTGTTAGTTTTAACCCACATGTAGGGGAACGATGTGTCCCCTGTTAGTTTTAACCCAAGTATAGGGGAACAATGTGTCCCCTGTTAGTCTTAGCACAAGTATAGGGGAACGATGTATCCCCTGTTAGTTTTAACCCAAGTATAGGGGAACGATGTGTCCCCTGTTAGTTTTAACCCAAGTATAGGGGAACGATATGTCCCCTGTTAGTTTTAACCCAAATGTAGGGGAACGATGTGTCCCCTGTTAGTTTTAACCCAAGTGTAGGGGAACGATGTGTCCCCTGTTAGTTTTAACCCAAGTGTAGGGGAACAACGTGTCCCCTGTTAGTTTTAAATCAATCAAGTCTAGGAAAATGATGTGATCCCTGTTGGTCTTAGCTTAATCACATCATGGGGAACAACATGCCTCCTGCTAGTCTTAAACCCAATCAAATCTAATTAACCCAATCAAAGGGGAGGGGGCTTGGGTGATGGGTGTGCAAGTCATGAGTCCAACGCTCTACAGCCCCCACCCCCAATATTAACAAGAAATCGCCACCTTGCACTGAGTGTTATCGTATTCAATCATTATTGTGAATTCCAAAAGTAATTTACTCTTTAACCACTCATCACATCCAGCGAAAGTCTTTTATACCAGGAAAGACCCCATTTTCTAACCCATGATTTCCTTGTCTGGACTTGTTTGTACCAATGCTTTTGTAAGTGCTATTTCCTCTCAGTGACAATGTCACGTACACCATCGATGCCAGTCAATTCACCCTCATGAGTACAACAGCATTGTGCAGTTCCTGCAGGAGATCTACCATGGATCCAACCAACTATAATCCATATATTATGTCTAACACAGATCGACAAGCTACGTTAAAATACAAAATATTTGGAGGATAATTTGTTTTCATTTTTATTTTTATTTTCCAGAGCAGTTATTTATATTTTCCAGAGCAGTTATTTTTATTTTCAAGAGCAGTTATTTATATTTTCCAGAGCATATATTTATATTTATGAGCAGTTATTTTTATTTTCAAGAGCAGTTATTTATATTTTCCAGAGCATATATTTATATTTTCAAGAGCAGTTATTTATATTTTCCAGAGCAGTTATTTTTATTTTCAAGAGCAGTTATTTATATTTTCCAAAGCATTTATTTATATTTTCAAGAGCAGTTAATTATATTTTCCAGAGCAGTTATTTATATTTTCAAGAGCAATTAGTTTATTTTCGAGAGCAGTTATTTTTATTTTCGAGAGCAGTTTTTTAATTTTCAAGAGCAGTTATTTTATTTTCAAGCATTTTTATTTTTGTCTTTTTGAAGCAGCTGTTCGATTTCCGGAAGCCATCATCATCTATGGCTGCGGCGGCTTCGGACGCACGGAGTCTGCATTTGATCAGGCGTTACTTTAGTTTAGGACTTAATTATGACGAAATAATTGCTTGCTTGCTTCTAATCATAATATCTTTATCAGCAAGCGTAACCTAAACCGTAAATTGCGAGAACTTTGCCTTTATCGCCGAAAAACACCACACAGACATCGTTGATGTTGCATGTTTTATAGAAGGAGCAGTTGAGTACCTCAGGGCAACTTTGTGGTTACCGGTGGATGCACCTGAGATGCCTTCAGAATGGAATTCTGGTAAGCCGAGAAACAGTGCGCCATCTTCTGGGATTACTAGACCCAGAGGGAGTCGAGCAAAGAAGGCTGCGGCGGCTACAGAGAGGGACATACAACGGAAGAGGCCCAAACTTTGTGTGGCACCTGGACTCTTATGACAAACTAAAAGCCTTACGGGTTTGTATTAACGGATGTATCGACAGGTATTCAAGACAGATCCTCTGGCTTGAAGCCTCTGACAAATAGTGACCCTGGCGTTATTGGTGGGGTATTTCATGGAAACTGTGAGAAACAAACTAGGTTGTCCTAGACTACTTCAGGGCGACGCTGGAACGTAAAACAGTTTTGTTCGACAGATGCAACAGTTCTTGAGAAGAAACTCTCAAGATGCATTTGCAGGTGAGAGGAGCTTCCTCGAAGGAAGCAGTCAGAGCAACCAGCACATTGAGTTCTGGTGGGGCATTCTGAGGAAACACTGCTCCCAGTATTACAGCTGCGCTTGAGGAACAATATGCAAGCTGCATGCACTAGCTACACTGCATACACAGGCTAAGCGTCCAAAGGAAACATGTGCTTCTTGGAAATAAAAATAACTGCTCTTGGAAAAATAAAAATAACTGCTCTGGAAAATATAAATAACTGTTCTGGAAAATATAAATAACTGCTCTCGAAAATAAAAATAACTGTTCTGGAAAATAAAATAACTGCTCTCGAAAATATAAATAACTGTTCTCGAAAATATAAATAACTGCTTTGGAAAATAATTTATAAATAACTGCTCTGGAAAATAAAAATAACTGCTCTGGAAAATATAATAGCGGTAAAACCAGAAAGTTACTAAAATAGACTGCGCGTCCTATATGGCCTTTGTGAAACGGGGTCATTCCGCTATCAGGCCTGTAATCGTTGTACATAAAATAAGGCAAGGCCCGCAACCAAAACTTTGTTTCGTAAAGATCCCGAAAATAAAAATTGCTGCTCGAAAATAAAAATAACTGCTCTCGAAAATAAAAATAAATGCTCTCGAAAATAAAATGACGATGGCACTAATGGGCTTTCGTACTTTCGTGCTTGGTAAAGATTTTAAACAATGATTGTATTCTGTTTGAGGATTATTTATTTAGGTTTAAAAAAAATACAAAACAATTCTTTCAGATGGGTTATATGAGCTTAGCTTGTGAGATGCAATGAAGAAAACACAAACAGGTTAATTACTGGTGGAGGCTCGGTTGATGTATCACATTTTGACAGAAAACACGCCTCATATGCATTCAGTCCTGGGGGAAAATACGCGCGTGCGGAACCTATCTGCGATAAGGTGCCGTTTCAGAACTGCGCGAAGAGCGGTGAACACTTATAAAAATAATTGTTTTGTATTTGTTTAAAGCAACCTTCAAATAAATAATCCTCATATAGAATACGATCATTGTTTAAATTTTGACCAACGCTTTGTCGCCTAAAATAATTAATTTCGTCCATGTACGTAATTCGCCTCACTGTGAAATGACGCAACCACCTTTTGGCTTGGCATTTCCTAAGGAAACTTATAAAACTATAGCGCGTATTACTGGTTGCATAAACATATCTAAGTCGTGCTCGTTACAGAAATAAAAATTGTAGTGAAATTGGTATGATTTAGGCCTACTGGAAAGTTTGTGCTTGAGAAAGTGGAAAAGGTTGTTTAACCACTGATTATAGATACAAATTGCAAGAGATTTACATTGACCTCAATTTTTGTTCACGAACATCTGTGATTTTATTGTTCTATGCCGTCAACAAGCTGTTGTCTGTGGAAACCAAATATATGAATGCTTTGCATTTACAATGATTTTCAGTAAAGAAAATACTGATCCTCAAAATGGACACATTCCTTATAGAAGAAGCGAACAAAGACTACTTAATTCGTTGGTGTTTACTTCGACAGTAGTGGACAATAATTGAGAAATGAAACATTAATATTATGGTTATGAAAGAAATTCTTATTTGACAAAATGTTAACAGCATTTTACACATTTCAAAGTTTTAAAGTACTTTTTGCAACAATTTTAACCACCTTCTATTTCATTAGTCTTTCAAGAATACTGATTAAAAAGTTTTGAGAGCTTCTCTAAATTATACCATTTATTTTAAAATCGACAACACTATTTTTATTTTCCAAGATTAAAACAATTTTACAACCATCTGTAATAAGATGAAACATGATTCAACTGTTTTTCTTCGTGCCCAGAATTCTGTGCGTCTAAAAAACGGCGCTCAAGACGTCCACGCATATCGATCATGGCTGAAATTCAGCATTTTACAAGAGAATCCTTCACTGAAACAAACTGAAACACCAAACTGCTTATTTCATTTGTAAGTTACCGTCCAGTTGATTATATAACCGTTTAGGGTGCGTCATTTAGGGTAAATTGAGGATAATGCTATAAAAGTGCAAATTTACTGTGTTGTAGAATGCATTCACGTGGCCAGAAGGCCAATGCATACATGTACATGTACATGTACATGTTTTAATATTCGCCACCTTATGGAGACTGTGTGTACTGCGTGTGCTGTGTGAGTTTGTTATTTTTATGAGCCGGCCATCGACTGTGTATAACCGTACAGGGCTATCATGATCAGTGCGCACGTGCGAGAAAGTGGATAAAACACGCCCATTTATGCTAAGTCCTCATTTGTCCTGGGAAAAAAATATGCGTTCCTTCCCGTCGTCCAATCGAGCATGCTTGTTTTTTTTGAGTGCATTTATCACGACAGACGCCATATTGAAATCGACAGAGCTATGCCGGTTTCACAAGATATTTTCCAAATAAAGCAGGCAAAGTAACGTACAGAATTACTTACAAAGGTTAAAGGTGAGTACAGAAATCATTTCGTTTAATAATTATCGTTGTAAAAACGTAAACGGAACAACGAAACCGAAACATTTTCATGCATAAACGCGGCATCTTTGATTGATTTGAAAAACCACGTGGTGGATACTTTGCCTTGCAGGCATTGAGCAATTAATTTCCGCGTTGTATGACAAACTGGAAGGAAATTCATGGCCAAATTACGACGCAGGAAAATACTGAAGCCATGGTTAAGTTCAGTGGTTTATTTTGAAAATATTTTTGGAAAAATGTAACCTAGAAAGAAACGTCCAGTGGCGTAGCCAGGACTTTTCAGTTGGGGTTGGGGAGTTGGGGGAGTTGGGGAGTTGGGGGGAGTTGGGGGAGTTGGGGGAGTTGGGGGGAGTTGGGGGGAGTTGGGGGGGGGTTGGGGGGTGGGGGGCATTAGGGAATTGCTTTTCTTTTTCTTTTCTTTTTGGGGCACTGCCATGGGAGGTGTAAGTGGTGGCACTGGCAATTTGTGGGGGGCACATCCCCCATGCCCCCACCTTTAGTTGTAGCCATGGTTGTTGGGTTTTTTTGGGGGTGTAGGAAGGGTAGCACTGTTTTCTTTATGGATTTACATTTTCAATATTTGAAACAAGGTCTATGGCTTAAAATATTTCAAACCCACATTTCGTTTGTGCATACAAGCCACACTAGTAGAGACCACAGCATCTGATGCCGGTTGTGGCGGAGGAGGAGGATTGAGGAGCATTGAGGAGCAATGCCATTACAAACTGCACAAAATCACTCCACACAATTGCTCACAAACTGCACACAAACCGCACACAAATCCTCAAAGCAGGTGCACACCCCATAATTTTTTTTTGCTTGGCCTCAATTTTTTTCTTCTTCCATTTTTTTTTTTTTTTATGACGTCATTTCGGCCAAGCAAAAAAAATTATAGTGTGCACCTTTGAGGATTGTGTGCAGTTTGTGCATTGCAGTTTGGTGGAGTGATTTTGTGCAGTTTGTATCAGCTCCTCAATGCTCCTCAATCCTCCTCCTCCCTGCCACAACCGTATCAAGATGCTGTATACATGATTGAAATTTTTCATGATTGAATTTTTTTTTCAATTTTTGTACACACATGGTTCTTAAAATAGAAATCCACCACATAAGATGCTGCATACATATTGGCATACATGTCTGGGCGCGCGCGTGACCCTCCACAAAACTGCACACAAAAATACTTACTCCCTCCTCACAAAACCGTTTGTGTGGTGGAGAATACATATACATATACATATACATATACATATACATGCTACATATGGATGGAGGTGTGCAGATTTGTGTGGTGGAGAAATGATGTCGCGCGTAGAGACACGTCTGGGCGCGCGTGGAGACCACAGGCGTTGTGATTGGTTGTTTCGGCGACGCGAAGGGATGGTAAAGTATAAAAGACGGAAATTTTAATCCAAACTCTCATATTTTGCCAATATTCTCATCAAGAAACATTGCATTGTTGCTCGTATACGCTACTTGTATTGTGAACAGTCGACAAACGACAATGGTTGGACACCTTACTTGAGCCTTAACATGAACGGTGAGCCTGTATCGACCCCGATGCCCACACCTGTGGTTCCCGCACCTGGCGCGATGGCGTTGCCGTCGACTCCGGCCCCGGCACCACCGACCGATGGGGCGCGCATCGAGAAGGAGGAGAAAGCTCATTCCTCCCGACATGATAGATGCTGGGTGGTTACGAAGCCGAGTGTGACACACCATGGCAAGAGCTATTTTTTGCTCGGCTCACACGAGACCTCGTGGGATCTGCCAGTTCATCGACTTATCTGCGTGAGCAACGGATGTTGCAGCCACATCCACCACTGTTGATGTTTTGTCTGCTGTTGGGCCATTAACCAAGGATTAGCTGCTGACACCGAGAGCATCAACCCCTAGAGTAAGGAGCTAATACCCAGAGAATGTAAAAGGGAAGGCAGGAGTCAAGCGCAAGCTGCTTTCCACCGGATGAACAACAGGAAGAGAACGACAGGAATTCGGTGAGATTTCAAATCGGAGGTGAGCGATATTCATTTGTCAAGCGTTTCAAGGGTCGCACCTACATTAACATAAGAGAGTACTATTTAAATACCAGCGGAAACAAATTGCTGGCTGGCAAGAAGGAATTAATCTCACCGTGGAGCAGTGGGGTCAGCTCAAACAACAGAGTACCGCCATCACTAAAGCCATCTTTCAAGTTTAGCTGATTAACAAAGATGTTAACTGTTGATTAACTGAACGGTATTGTCTACCTGTTGCAGATGATGAAGAGTACGACATGGAGGTTGAGGAGAATGTGTTGAAGCGCCAAGAAAAATCAGGACACTTGTGGAAACAAGTGATGACAAAATCGTCACGGATCACATCATCAGAATAAGTTATGCAGTTCAACAGAATCTTACCTTGCGAAGGTGCAGTTTGATTGGCCAAGGCAGCGGGATCACGAGTGTCTGTTTTACGGCGAGAGACTCACGAGTACCACCTTGAAGATTTCGTGGATGGCCACTTCAAAAGCAGAACAATATATTCAGCCGAGCACGCTGTGCATGTTGGCGCAGTGGCATCATGTTGGTGTTGAAGCTTACGATGGAATGGACGAGGACGTGTACTCTCCCGCCTGATATTCTGAATGGAACTCTGAACATCAGAATGGAACTCTGAACCTCGTTGACACTTTCGACGATAGAAACTCGAGAATTCTCCCGTTTCATGTCGTGAACGAGGTCATGGATTCATCAGGACTTGTTTAATTGAACACTTTGGAACAGAACGCAAAGGTTAGAAGACGATTATTTTAGTTCATTCATCTGCAATAGAAACTCGCGAATTCTCCCATTTCATGTCGTGAACGAGGTCATGGAATTAAATGGACTTGTTTAATTGAACACTTTGAACAGAACGCAAAGGTTAGAAGACGATTATTTTAGTTCATTCATCTGCAATAAGTATTATCAATTTGCCATATATTGTTGTTGTTGTATTTTTTGAAGATAGTTCTTCTATTACAGATACTAAAGGACACCAAATAATTTAATGATTTAATTGTTAATTTGAACGTGGACCCCTTTGAATAAAAATAGTTGTTTTATAAGTTACAATGTTGAGAAAAACATTTTGAGAAATTTCCATACATTAAATGTTTCCAGTCTTTAAGTCTGTTGTTAAAACTTTAAACATGTTAAAACAATTCAAAATGAATGTACGTGATCAGTTGAAGTTGAATTAAAAAGTACAGTTATTTGCTTGCTTTTAAAAAGAATAACGCTTGTTCTCATACCTTTTTAAGTGTTTTTTTATTTATTTATTATTATTTTATATTCCTTAAGTGAGGTAGAAAGGGAAGGGACAACAACGTACGAAGACAGACAAAGAACGACTGTACATGAAGCTATTCAAGTATGATTTGTTAAATATAATTTTAACACCAACAGCAATCTTTTACATCAATATATTTTACAGATGGTTTTTAAATTGGTTTAAATTAGAAACATTTGATAAACTGAAAAAAAACAGAAAGGAATTTGAGACACGTCTGGGCGCGCGCAAAATCAGTTTGTGTGGTGGAGAATACATAATATATATATACATATACATATATATATACATATATATATCTCCTCAATGCAAGATTCCCTGGCGCGCGTTTGTGTGGTGGAGGGAGTAGTGCGCAAGCGCAGCATGCATATTGATATTCGTCTGTCTTGGTCGTTTCTCATCAAATTGGAAATGTGCAAATTGAGCGTATAAGACATGTAGTGTCTTAAAATAGAATGGACACATATGAGCCGATGTTATTGCTTAGATTTAAAATGAAGCTATTCAAGTATGATTTGTTAAATATAATTTTAACACCAACAACAATCTTTGACATCAATATATTTACAGATGGTTTTTATATTGGTTTTAAAACTCATTGACTCATTGAGTCTACTCATTGAGTCTTCTCAAACAGAATCTTTACTCATTGAGTCATTGAGTCTACTTTCAATGACTCAATGAGTCTACTCGATTGAGTCTTTACTCATTGAATCTTTACTCATTGAGTCATTGAGTTCTACTCAATGACTCATTGAGTCTACTCATTGAGTCTTTACTCATTGAATCTTTACTCATTGAGTCATTGAGTCTACTCAATGACTCAATGAGTCTACTCATCTACTCATTGAGTCATTGAGTCTACTCATTGACTCATTGAGTCTACTCGATGAGTCTTTTACTCATTGAATCTTTACTCATTGAGTCATTGAGTCTACTCAATGACTCAATGAGTCTACTCATTGAGTCTTTACTCATTGAATCTTTACTCATTGAGTCTACTCAATGACTCATTGAGTCTACTCATCTTTTACTCATTGAGTCATTGAGTCCTATCATTGACTCATTGAGTCTACTCATTGAGTCTTTACTCATTGAATCTTTACTCATTGAGTCGTGAGTCGACTCAATGACTCAATGAGTCTACTCATTGAGTCTTTACTCGTGAATCTTTACTCATTCAGTCATTGAGTCTACTCAATGACTCATTGAGTCTACTCATTGAGTCTTTACCTCATTTAGATCTTCTCATTGAGTCATTGAGTCTACTATCAATGGAAGTCTCCATCTTTACTCATTGAGTCATTGAGTCTACATTGACTCATTGAGTCTACTCGTGAGTCTGCTCATTGAATCTTTACTCTCGATTGAGTCACTGGTCTACTCAATGACTCAATGAATCTACTCGACAGTCTTTACTCATTGAATCTTTACTCATTGAGTCATTGAGTCTACTCAATGACTCAATGAAATCTACTCATCTGTACTCATTGAGTCATTGAGTCTACTCATTGACTCATTGAGTCTCAGTGAGTCTTCTCCCATTGAATCTTTACTCGTTGAGTCGACTCAATAACTCAATAAATCTACTCATAAATATAAAATAGCCACCTCTGTTAATTTACTCATTGCTCATTTACTCATTTTACTCATTTCGCTGCTCATTCTCATTTACTCATTTACTCATTTCGCTGCTCATTTACTCATTTACTCATTTATGTTTGCTGCTCATTTCGCTGCTCATTTACTCATTTCGCTACTCATTCACTCATTTGTCTCATTCGCTATAAACACTCATTTCGCTACTCATTTACTCATTTCGCTACTCATTTGCTCATTTCGCTGCTCATTTGCTCATTTCGACTCAAAGGTAAGACTCAAAGAGTAAAGACTCAAAGTTCAATGAGTAAAGACTCAGAAGTAAAAGACTCAGCGAAATGAGTAGTGATGTGAAATGGGTAAATGAGTGGCGAGGTAGTGTTTGTGAGAATGAACAGGTAGTGTTGAGAATGGTGAGTAGATGACGAATCAGACAGGTGGTGTGAGAATGGTGGGTAGACGGCAGGGAATGAGCAAATGAGTGAATGGGTGGGACTCAAGAGTAAGACTCAAGGTGAGACTCAAGGTGAGACTCAAGGTGAGACTCAGCCCAGAATGGTGGGTAAATGGTAACAGAAATGGGTGAAATGGTGTGAGAATGGGTGGTAAGGCAGCCAGAATGGAGCAAATTAAGCGGAGAGTATAGATGAAATGGTGTGAGATAGACAGATGGGTGGCAGAGGCTGGGCGAGATGAGACGGAGTGGTGGCAGAATGGTGGGACTCAAAGAGTAAAGACTCAAGGAGTAAAGACTCAAGGAGTAAAGACTCAAGAGTAAAGACTCAGCGAAATGAGTAAATGAGTAACAGAATGGAGTAAATGGTGTGGGGAAATGAGTAAATGAGCAGCCAGATAGACAGATGAGTGTGAAATGAGTAAATGAGTGGAATGAGCAAATGAGTAGCCAGAATCAGTGAGACTCAAAGAGTAAAGACTCAAAATCAAAGACTCAAGAGTAAAGACTCAATCAAAGTAAAGACTCAAGAGTAAAGACTCAAAAGGTAAAGACTCAATGAGTAAAGACTCAGTAAAGACTCAATGTTCTAAAGGCCCAATTTGTTAGAATTTAAATAACAATAATAATAATAATACTTAATGTTTTCAGTTTATCAAATGTTTTCCAATTTAAAACCCATATAAAAAACCATCTGTTAATATATTGATGTCACAAAGATTGCCTGCAAATTAAATTTAACCGATCATACTTGAATAGCTTCATGCAGTCGTTCTTTGTCTGTCTTCGTACGTTGTTTGTCCTCTTTCTACTTCCCCTTAAGGAAAAATCATCAATATACATGCTTGCTACTCCCTCCACCACAAATATGTCTTATACGCTCTTTAATTCACGCGCGCGCCCTTGCCGAGGAACATAAGGAACTTGTGTAGTTTTGTGTGGAGAGTCACGCTGCCGCCAGGGAATCTTACGTGAGAATATATATATGTATATATGTATATGTATATGTATATATATATATGTATGTGTATTCTCCTACACAAACAGTTTTGTGAGGAGGAGTATTTTGTGTGCAGTTTTGTGTGGAGGGAGTCACGCGCGCGCCGGAACAAGTGCCAACATGTATTGTGCAGCATCTTATGTGGTGGATTTTCTATTTTAAGAACCATGTGGCGTATTACAAAAGATTGAAAAAAAAATTCAATCATGAAAAATTTCAATCATGTATACAGCATCTTGATGCCAGTTGCGGCGGAGGGAGGAGGATTGAGGAGCAT
Source organism: Zoroaster sp. YZ-2022 (assembly GCA_029582265.1). NCBI lineage: Eukaryota > Metazoa > Echinodermata > Asteroidea > Forcipulatida > Zoroasteridae > Zoroaster > Zoroaster sp. YZ-2022. Next base: position 14,933,077 of record CM055832.1, on the reverse strand, counting down.
TGAGGAGCAATGCCATTACAACTTCTACAATCACTCACCATTGCTCTGACTGCACACAAACTACACGAAATAAAAGGTTTTTACCATAATTTTTGCTTGCGTGAAATGACGTCATAAAAAAAAAAAAAAATGGAAGAAGAAAAAATTGAGGCCAAGCAAAAAAATTATGGTGTGTGCACCTGCTTTGGTTGTGCAGTTGTGTGCGGTTTGCGGCGAGCAATTTGGCGGTATTCATTCTCAACAGCCATTGCTCTCATCCTCAATCCTCCTCCCATCACTATACCTCTACTACTAGTGTGGCTTGTACCGGCACAAACGAAATGTGGGTTTGAAATATTTTAAGCCATAGACCTTGTTTCAAATGTTGAAATGTAAATCCATAAAAAAGAAAACAGTGCTGCTACCCTTCCTACACCCCAAAAAACCCCAACAAACGGCTACAACTAAAAATTGTAGAGGCATGATTCCCCACAAATTGCCAGTTGCCCCCACTTACAACTCCCATGGCACAGTGCCCCAAAAGAAAAGAAAAGAAAGCCATTCCCTGTGCCCCCCCACACACAACCCCCCCCCAACTCCCCCCCCCCCCAACTCCCACACAAATTGCTCACAAACTGCACACAAACTGCACAAATCCTCAAAGGTGCACACACCATAATTTTTTTTGTGGCCGAAATGACGTCAATCGCGAAAAAAAAAATGGAAGAAAAAAATTGAGGCCAAGCAAAAAAAAATTATGGTGTGTGCACCTGCTTTGAGGATTTGTGTGCAGTTTGTGTGCAGTTATCGAGCAATTTGTGTGATTTGTGCAGTTTGTAACTGGCATTGCTCCTCAATGCTCCTCAATCCTCCCCTCCGCCACAACCGGCATCAAGATGCTGCTACTACTCACTAACCGGTAAGTAATCTTTTTATAAGTTTTATGTAAAACTCTGAGTAGGGAGACTAATTACATACATAATATGTGTACAGTGCTTAGATCTGGAATTTTTCTTACAAACACTTTGTATACCACTGTAGATCACCTTGTTCAGTCGTTATGTCGTAATTACAGACTCTGAATAAGCCAGCCACCACAGCCACTGATACTGGAACATGATTGTATGCCCCTACATATTCATAAATCACTAAAACCAACATACAAACAGGGTATTATTAGGCATATCACCATGGAGGAAGAAAACAGCTTCCTCCATGGCCTATATTCAGTAATCCCAATGTCTTTGAAATTAAGCTCATATTGTGCAGCAGTGAAACAAACAAGGAACTGAAAGAATTTTTGAAATCGCACAGGTTCTCTGATTCTCATAATGCCCAAAAACCTATGTCGTATTTCGTCCCTTTTTAAAGCCATTTTGGGAAAAAGTTAAAAAACATTTGGGAGTTTTTCATTTAAAATTTCCAGTTAATTCTCAATTTTATCACATTTAATTTCATTTTCTGAAAAATACATGCTGCACTTTTGCAAAATTTCGTCTTTTCAGTATCGGTCATCAAAATAAGAATTTAACTAGGATTCGCTAACAGAAACCCAAAAATTGTGAAAAATTACCAATTCCAGCAAATTAAATATGCGTAAAGCTCCCACAGATAACGCTAGCACCTACACCCGCAAACCACCTGTACCATTCCAGTGATCTGTAATAACAAATAAAGTAAAATTAAAAAAATTAATGTAAAAAAAAATTAATAAAATCAAATTAAATAAAAAATAGAAAGTAAAAAAATAGAAAGTAAAAGAAAGAACAACAAAAGAGAAAGAAAGAGAAAAGGAAAAGGAAAAGAAAAAGAAATAGAATGTAAAAAGAACAAGAAAAAGAGAAGAAAAGAACCAAAAATAAAGAAAAAAGAAATAAAGAAAAAGAAAAAACGAGAAAATGAAAGAAAAAAAGAGGGAAAAATAAAAAGAAAAAAAAACATTGTACAATCAACACATAAGTCATTGTTATTTCAGGCAAAATAACCACCATTATTCAACAGCATATTTTCTTGAATTTAATTTTGGGGTTTCATAGCACTTCAATCCGAAACCCTAAGTAATTTTAATAAAACAAATTTCTTTCCCATTTCTTAAAATACCATCTTTACACCCATTTGGATTGAGGAAATGGATAGAACAGCCATTCTGCCCAGCAACTTTCTGATTGGTCAGCTCATTCATGGCCGAGTCACGTGACCCGATGACGGTGAATACACGCCCTTTACTACGATTTGAGTCAACTTTAGCGCTATGCTCACCATGTCTTTGTTCCGGATCCCAAAGGCGTAAATACAAGTTACATACGTCTAAATAATCTTTGATATGTGTATTTTTATAATATACCTTCAATTTTTATAATTTACCGTATTTTAGGAAATATCTGGTTGACTTACCTTAAATTCTGTTTGCCACTTCTGGTTTGCCATTTCGAAAAATTTCAAAGGCAGGGCAGCATGCCCTGGGTTTCCACTATTACTAAAATAGCTTCCCAGGTCTGTACGTCATCGGCAAGCATCGGAATCATCCTTTTAAAGAAAATATAGGGGAAGCTTTCACGAAAAAAGCCTCCGGCGATTTATATAACTTTCGACACGGCGCGCTGCGACATGCCGTTTTAGAACTGTCGTAAAATGCTTATTTTTTGTTCATTTTCAAGATGAATATATCATAGCAGAGGAAACTATGAACTTTTTCTGTACTTATTTTTCTTTAGATCATATTTCCACGAGAACAGATTTTACAAATTTACCCCTCTTTTTGACATCACGATCAAAACATCAACTCACACACTATGCCAGTCGGCTAAATCTTTTGTGTTGCTGGTACAGTGACCTGCACCTAGTATTATGTTACTACGCAGTATAGCCATTAAGAGCCACTACCTTCCATAGCAAGGATTTAGTCAGCAATGAACTGGAACATATGCTACATCACAGAAAATGTTTCCATCAAACCAATGATGTCATCTTGACAACATGTACATGAACGTATTGAAGGTACACCACTAAAAGTGCAAAAATGGGATTGATAGAATGATAGATAATCCTTTTAGAAGGTTTTCTTCAAAACTAAATCTGAGTATACGTATATTGCCGAAAAATGTCCAAAAAACAACAATAAGGTCAAAGGTCACGTATACGCAGTAGTGTACACGACCGTGAAACCTGTGCAACACTTGCAAATTGTATTTAGACTGGGCCTCTGCATTCCACACCCTTGTGATTGTAACAAGAGGAACAAGGTTCCAGTCTTCCATTTTGTATCCGTTGAACACACGAATGATCACCGTCCTGGATTTGATTGCAACTAGATGCACGTCAAAACGTCCAAGATCATCCAAAAAGTGAGGAAAATGCTTGGCCAAGCAGTAGACCTTGGATCAACCATGGAGAAAGGCATATACTGAACAAACCCAGTGCATGGCAGCATCTGGACATGCAGGATTCTAAGTGAGTATCTCAGGTGCAGTCAATATGCCTGGTTTTGCGGCTGCCATCGGTGAACTGAACATGATGGACATGTGTAACGCAGTGAACACAATCATGACAATGCCCTGGCAATTATGTGAAGTGCCTAACCCCTAGTAGTATGTCTAGTGGCGTACGAAAGTTGCTGCAAAAAAGATATTTTTAGTCCGTCCCCCTATACCTGGGGTCGCATACTCAAATTGTTTGACCTCATCAAAAAGTCAGTAGAGGCTGAAACTATATTAAAAACCATATCAAAAGTCAGTGAAGGCCAAAACTATATTTAAAAAACCTTAATCAAAAAGTCGATGAGGCCAAAACTATATTTAAAAAAAACCCTTAATCAAAAGTCAGTAGAGGCCAAAACTATATTAAAAAAAACCAACAATCAAAAAGTCAGTAGGCCAAAATCGTACCTTATAAAAAGAGACTTTAAAAAGTGAGATAATGAATTAACTATTATATTGTTGTATAATAAAGATGTATACAAAGAAACAACTCAAATACGCATTGAAACAATTGAAAATATTTAATCGATTATTCTGTAATAGTAACGTAAAATTACTATTGATTAAAAAAGACGATAAATATCACTACGTTTGTAGAATAGTTGAAAAAATATTATTACCATACAGGCACATTTTAGCAAACGGAGACGTAACTCGTATTCACACGGTTATTACAGAGATTTGGTGAGTAATCGATGAGGCTAAAATCGTACCTTATAAAAAATGAGACTTTAAAAAGTGACATAATGAATTAACTATTATCTAGTTGTATAATAAAGATGGAGAGAACGATGATTTTGTGTGAATGGCTTTTAGTTGGTAAAAACTGCAAGTGTTGTAGAATGAGTATTCGCGATGATGTCTATTGCCCGATGCATCGATGGCGTATTCGGACAGGAAAAAGTATTCCACTTGCATGTTATAGATGTAAAAAAGGGACAAAAGCAAAGGCGGGTTTGTGTACGAAATGCGCAAAGATTACGAGAATAAATCATATTATCATTTTAAAGCTGTAGAAGGAAAAGCTGACGTTGTTACAATATAGTGATGAAAGAATTGTGGAAAGATATTTATAAATTATGCGCCACTGGGGCGTACGGAGGAGGTCTATCGAACGTTTACACGCTCCGCTACTCGAAGCGTGTTTTTGCTGACACGAAGCGTAATAGTTTTTTTATTGTCAAAGCTACTTTAAACTCAAAAGTTTTTCTATAAGAATTTTTTTCTGCATTTACACGCTCATGAAGCGACATCAAGTTTACTTGCTTTTGTATCCACTCTTTGCGACGGCGTTACAGTTTTTTTCTTTCATTTTATAATATTTTCTCGCTCTTCAGTCACGAGTACAAATTCTTCTTGGTTGATGTAACCTGTCTTCTAAAGCTTTACTAACGTGGTTTTCGATCGTGTTGAGTTTACTCAACGCTAAATTCGTATTTCATCGTGTTTTTAGCTTTTATACAATTTATTTTTAGCGTAAATAAGAGCTAAAGCTGCGCCACCCAACCCCAAAGCTAAACCTTCTAAAGCTAATCCAACAGGCGATTGATACAACCGTGGCGATACTGGCTATTCGATGGATCCCGCTCCAATACAGCCCAATTCTGCGAGAGTTTCTGCGTTGTTTACAAGCGTTTATGATTTTATTATATTTTTATACGGCTTCACGTTCGTTTATTTCGATTCGTAATTCTTTTTTTGAATATCGTAAATTGTTTCAATAAATTTGATTTA